>JYFJ02006624.1:0-18812 GCA_000934665.2 Catajapyx aquilonaris | reverse complement strand
GATTATTACAATGTTGCCAAAGTGGACATGGGGACTTAGAAGTTAGACCCAAGGCTACTGTATTCGAAACAGTTCACGGCCGTGCCGCCAGGTAGTCGTCCGCCGCCTATAGGTTGTATTATGAACTACTTATAACATGCTCTCCATACCTGGCGACGAACCTTTTAATTAATGAATCGATATTTTTAAATCAAAGATTCGTTAAAAATGCAACTGCTGTAATTTGTATATTGGGCCATGTCGCACTTTTTTTTTCAGCATGCGCAGTAATTGCTGTTACTGACCCTTACTTTCGATTAAAAATGGTATGGGTGGGTCAGGTCAATTGGAGCTAAACATTATAATAATTATGTGACTCAACTATACTTGAATAGGTATCTTGCTCGACACAGCAGTTACGACTGATGCAGAAACTCAGTACCTGATGTGCAGGCGTTTCCACAGTCATGTTATTCACTTGTGTGATGCAGTCCAGTGGTAGTCCAAAGTGTGATGAAAATTATTTGAATGAAAAATCCAAAGCAGCTGTCAATGAGTTTCATTAGCCACAATCTTCTGAGAATTTTCGTTTCCCTTGAGCTGCTCCTTGTTAGTAATATTTCATGTCCAAGATTCAAAACACCACAGCTTTATTGGGCTCACTCCATATATGACGCACATTACATTACAAATAAAATGAGTTCGATATTTTCTAATGTTACATTCTTGAGTTAATACTAAAGTTCAAAGTCGACTTCCGTCAACCGAAACTCTTGTTCATCCTGGTGAACAATTACGAGAGGGAGGAACTTCTCATCCTCGCCGTTGTCCTCCCACAGATCGACAATGTTCTCAAAACTTTCTACTTTCTCCCAGCGATCAGTGTCGAAATCTGGAAAAGTACAGTCCAGAAAAGTAACTTCAACCAGTCATAATTAATATCAGGTGTCCTCTTAGGTCAAAGACTAATATATTTTATTCAGCAAGATAAGACTCATCCGCTCTAGTTAAATCGACTGATTTTAACAAGCCAAATATAAACACGTTTGATATATTTCTAAATAGCTTAAAAGAGCAGGTTAGTCAGAAAACTATAACTGAAACGGTTGCTCTGAAATAATATATTTGGATAACTTAATATGGATGTAGTGCTTACTCCGTGCAAGAACAGAATAACCGGCGTCGTGCATGACACGGAAATGGTGTTTCTCCGTGGTCGAAATGTGGAACTTCCAATTCAGTATGTCGTGCCGTGAGAGAATATCCTTAAGACATTCTTCCAAATCCTCGTGATTTTCCGTGGGTCCCTTGAATATCTGGTAGCATTCCGGACTTCCTTCTGGACAGAAGATAATTCCGATGCGTCTTGGCAGATGATGTTTCGGCTTCCATGCTGGATTCATCTGCGTTACAGATATACGATGGGAAAAGCTCATCTCCATCAGCTTCTTGAAGCGACTTTCAGCCTGTGTGTAGTTATCGGGAGAGCGACATAATTAATAGGCTACTCTCGGTTATCTTCTTCAAGGTAAGACTCATACATATTCATAACTTATATAACCTCAATATTCAACTGGAACTGTCCTCATGTGTATGAGTTTATGAGAGAATTTTTTTTAACTATTTTGAATTTGTTGTACAATGTTGTCGAAGTAGCTTACCTCTTGGTTGAATTTAACCCAATCGATGCGGATGCGTTCGGCCCCTATTGCTTTCAATTCATTATCCTGTAAGGAAGTCATTAAAAACTTTTGATGTATTAAAGCTAGGAAAACTGCAAGAATGGCACCTACTCTGGATGCAGCGTTCATTTTCATGTCATCTTTAGTAATCATTCCTGCGTAATCCTTTCGTTCGCTGGGCATCAGTGCCTCCTTCTTTTTTTACATTCCGCATAAAAAATGACATTCTTAAACTCAAAGATATCGCCAAGCCTGTACGATATAGAAAATAGTTACCTTCTTGTAGGTTTCCTTAAGCACGTACTCCATTATCTTGTCTTTCTGTTTTATTTCACGCTCCAAAATCGTTATTCTCATAGAGTAGAGCTGGGCGTGGAAAAAAAATTTGTCATGTTAATTCCAGAATTTTGTATGTGGTATTCGACTCAAAATTGCTTATATTAGAGTGGCATTTTGGGAGAAAATGTTTTCTTACTGTGTAAAATTTTAAAAACAATGTTCTCTCCTCTCTCCAAATGGCTTACCCTTTCTAGAGCTTCACTATAACGTTTGAGTTTAGCATCTTGCATCACAGAGAGCAATTTTCCTTCTGCTTCTTGTTTGACTTTCTCAATTTCTTTTTGGTGCAACTCCTCCTCAATGCGTTTGAGTTTGGCCTGTGCTGCTTCCAATTCGTTCTTCTGCAACATACAAATTTTTTTAAATGTTACTTTTAAATATGGAAGCAATACAGTACTTGAAAGCGACCACCTACCCTGGATTCAGCCTTGTTTTTCATCTCGTCAAGTATCTGTGTGTTTTCCCTCATTTCGCATTCCATAATCATTCCTTCAAATTCCTTTTTCTGTAATTCGTTCTGCATCCGTATCATCTGAGTTTGAAATTCTTTCTTTTTGTGCTTCCTGCTTTCTAGCTTCATGTCCTGCCGAGAAATTTTGAGCATTCATTTTAAAATGCAAAAGATATTGACAAGCACGTATGGTGTGTAGATAAGTTACCTTCTGATCAATTTCCTGCAACAGTTCCTTTATTTTATTGTCCTTGTCTTTTATGTCTATATGCAAACGTGCTACCTTAAATTCGTGCATCAAAATGTCATTCTGCAGTTGGAAGTTTCCTGATTCAAGCGAACTGATCTTCTCTCGAATGGAAGCTCTTAGTTTTTTAAGCCAAAAACATTCCGACTCCTCCTTCTTCTCACCTGTTTGAGTAGATTTCTGGCCAAGCAATAATACGTGTAAAGACAGGTTAATTGTATAACATGATATTTTGCCCAATAAAGTAACATACATCAATAGCCTCTTCTATCACCTGCAGCGTATAGTTCTTCAACTCATTGAACATTTTGTTAATTTCCATATTTTTGGATTGCAGACCAGAATACAGTGTCTCCAAATCTTCCACCTTTTTCCGCAGTCTGCATGTCTCTGCCTCATGTATCTCCTTCAAAGCTGCAATCTGCACATTAAGCCAATAATAATAATAATAATAATAATAATAATAATAATAATAATAATAATAATAATAATAATAATAATAATACCTCGCATATGATCTCTTCTTCTTTTTCAAGCAGCAATGTTTCATACTGCTGTGGCCCTGCGTTTGCATCATCTTCCATGGCTGAGTTTCTTGCTTCAAATCTGAGCACACACTGAGCCAACAGTGGTGATCTGATAGCACAGGTTCATCACATGCCCTTTCCAGACAAAAGGAGTCGAGTCTTTATTCACCTGTCGTTAATATTGCGCACGATGAACACCAGATAGTTCGAGTCGTGACATTGGTCTCACATGATAAATCTGCAAAAAGCAGAGGCGTGTTTTATATTGTGGCTTCCTAATGGTACAGAAAACTTGGCTGTCGTAATCAATGATGATAGACGCCATTCCTCTGCTACTATTTATCTTCAGATAACAATTTTATTTATTAACTCTATTCTCATTCTTCCTGGAAGTGTGATTTATCTGTCGTTATATCGTTATCACTCATGTTAAGAGCCTTGGATATAGACGGGTGGTTATCTTTGTATGAAGTCTATATTGTCTGGGTGTCTCCAACCTTTTCAACAGGCAATTAGCCTAATAATTATTGCTATCTGATGGAGCCCTGTTTCTTAAAAATTAGTCACATGGATATTGTCACCTGAGGTCTGGTGAAAGGATTTCTGCTACCATTACTCTTCTTGTTTAATTTTTCACAACAAACACAATGTTGGAGTAGTAAACAGAAATATAGTCGTCAATTCCCATAGTATCATTTGGTGGAAATTGACCCATAATTAAATGACTACGATGTAAAGTGAACAAAGTTTACAGTATTTAGTTACTCTACTTATCTGTACTTCTATTGCAGGTACTGTACAGCGCAGTGTTCTCTTCGACTGCAGGAGAGATGGCCATCAAATTCTTTGCCGCGTGTACATAATTTTATGTGGAATATGTTCATATCTGTAGTTTCACTTTAGCTGACTAGAAAAGTGCAAAATTTCCAAACGCCAGTTTTATTGAATTCACACCATACATGATGCACAGTACAGCACATGACAAGTTAAATCTGCAGGATTTCAGCACATGTTAGTAATATCATATAGTAATATCTGTAGGTGTCTGTCACTCGAAGAGATAGTTGATATCAACAGCTGAACCCTGTCACTATAGGATGATTCTAATACGTACAGTACATTAGCTTTCCTTATAAGGACACTGGGACCAATAGGACTATTGTTTTAACAATGTAAAAAAAACAACAATAGGGTCATTTCCCCCCGCATCTTGGACACTTCACAAAAATGTTCAACCTAGTTCTTCAGCTTGGACAGAGCATCATTCCATCGGTCACGTTGCTCTTCGTGGTGAACAATGAACAGAGTGAAGATCTTCTGGTCCTCACTATTCTCTTCCCATAGCTCAACAATGTCATCAAAGCTCTCGATATTCATCCACCAATCAGTTTTGAAATCTGGAAAAAAAGGAGAAGCTCAGAAGATTTTTTTTTACATTTTAGAGCTCTTGTACTTACTCGGTGCAAGAATGGAATAACCAGCATTGTGTATGACTTCCAAACGTCGCTGCTCCGTAGGCATCGGGATGGTCTGAATCAACGTGTTGTGCTGTGTGAAAATCTCCTCCAAAAATCCTTCCAAATCCTCATGGTTTTTGGTGGGTCCTTCGAATTCCTGGTGGACTCCG
Source organism: Catajapyx aquilonaris (assembly GCA_000934665.2). Lineage (NCBI taxonomy): Eukaryota > Metazoa > Arthropoda > Diplura > Dicellurata > Japygidae > Catajapyx > Catajapyx aquilonaris. The sequence goes on along the minus strand of JYFJ02006624.1, from coordinate 13,960 downwards.
GGCTTTCCTTTCGGATAGAAAATGGCTCCGATGATTTGAGGCAGACGCTTAGGCTTGGAAGGTTTGCGTCCCTGCGTGATCGGAAGAGCTTCCAAGCGTCGGGGTGCGGATAATCCGTATCCGATCGACGCTGGTCCGGCAGAAGCGAAATGGGAAAAGCTCTCCATCAGCTTTTCGCAACGACTTTCAGCCTGTAAGTTAGTTATGGAGACTTATAATGGTCCTTTAATTGGCAATATTCAGAACCATTACCTCTTTCTTAGCGTCACGAAGAAGCTTAAGTTCAACCTCTTGCTTCGCAGGCAACACTTTTCCTTCAGCTTCTTGTTTGACTTTCTCAAGTTCTTTTTGGTGCAACTCCTTCTCGGTGCGTTTGCGTTCGGCTTCTGCTGCTTTCAATTCGTTCTCCTGAAGTCACGTTCATAACATTTATATTTATAAAAAAATTACTGATGTGGAAATATGAAAGTAATGGACTCTCACCCTGGATTCAGCCTTTTCTTTCATCTCGTCTAGAGTCTCGGTTTTTCTCTTTATTTCCGAATCAATAAACATCACTGATACTTCCTTTTTCATGAGTTCGTTCTGCATCTGTGTCACCCGATTTTGCAATTCTTTCTTTTCGAACTTTCGACTCTCCAGCTTCCGGTTCTGTCAATATAAAAAAATTGCAACAGCAATTTTAAATGGAAAGATGTACGGCAGAGAGAGGAATTTTTTACCTTGTTTTCAATTTCCTTCTGCAGTTCGCCTATTTTATTGTCCTTGTGTATCATGTTGTTCTCCAAAACGGCGACTGTCATTTCACGCTTTAGAAGATCATTCTGCTGTTGGGAGATTGTTAATTCCAGGGATCTGATCTTCTCCCGGAAGGTAGCCTTTTCTTCATTCAAAGATTCTTCTTCCCATTTCTTCTCTTTAGTTCGAGCAGAAGTCTGGACACAAGAGAAAAAAATGGTCTCAAGTTATATGTTATACTCCAACTAGTTAGCTTCAAAGTGCTGCCATGTTACCAAACTAACCTAATGTCAACTCTGATCTGCCCAAAATGTTGAAGAATCCAACCCTAAATTAGTTCTGAACTAAACCTTTTCTAGGGCATACGCTACTGGTGCGTCATTAAAATATTGTTGATTGAACATGTTTTATCCAGAGAGTGACATACCTCCTTAGCCTCTTCTATCACCTGCGCATAGTGTTTCAACTCAGTGATCATTGTGTCCTGTTCCATAACTTTTGATTGCAGTTCAGCATTTATGGACTCAGATTCTTCCAACTGGTTCTTCAGCCTGGCTATCTCTCCCTTGTGAAGGTCCTTTAAAGTCACAATCTCCACATTCTGTCAGTATAATAATAATAATATTTTAATAGTGATAACAACGTAACAACAATACTAATACCTTGCTCATAATCTCTTCTTCTTTGTCTCGCAACAGTGTTTCAAATTGCTGTTGGGTTGTACTCTCATCATTGGGTTCATTAGCAGCTGTTGGAGCACTGATAAAAATATTGGAAAACAATTTCTGAGTGTAATTTATTCAAAGAACACACTCACTTTTGTGCCGCTTCTTCCGCCATGTTATCGGCAGATGTCAATTCACTTGTTAGTAAGAAAAATAATTATCCTTGACCAGAGAGGAACACGTCCTTTGTTTCCACAGGCGCCAGACAATGGTCTGGTTCCCACTACCCCTTATGCTCCATGAAGAAATGCCTTATCTGTCTTCTTATCTCTCACGTGGAGAATGGCTTGTGATAGGCCTACGTCACATACATGTTAAACCAAAGTGCTACATCAACTCCTATTATTATTGTATTTCAGTTGACATACATTTTACATATGCAACAAACTACTGCATGTATTTAAAAAAATTGTAATCCCAATCAGGAAATCCAGCAGTAGTGAAAATATTCGAGTTTAATCCTACGCTAAGAAACTTATTGTTATCATTTATCAGCAGTCACGAGTCCACTCAACTCAGGTAAAAATAATGTCTCCGTAATGCCTTTCCTATCATCGAGATTTTTTTAAAAAAAGTAACGCGAAATCCATCCTACCTCACTAAACTATTAAACTAGCGCCGTAATTAGCTATCATTTGTGTTAATTCATTTCTTTGAAGTCGGAAAAACTAGCTGACACCAACAAGATGTTTTCAAGGCTGACAACGGGGAAATCCCCCGCTGCATTTGAGATAACCCGTGACTTGAGATTAAAAAATTATTATCCGTTTGGAAAAGTATAGGATGTGGTTATTATTACTTTATTTTTTATATTCGTACATTACAGGAGCATTAACTCTGTATTTAGATAAAGTACAGTGAAGCCAGAGCACTTCCGGTGTAAGAATGTACAGTATATTAATTTCCTTTGCAATGAAAATGACAAAATTAATGAGCACAATCTCTGTCTTTCTAGAGCAATTTTATCCTCTTTGCTGCGGATACATCTGACAATAAATTGCTGCTTGTGCAGTAAGCTTACTTTTTGTAAGCCTATATTGTTGTAATCAATGGAATTAGACTCCATGTCCTTCTCTTATCCCCAGATTACGATTATTCTATTTCAGCAGCTTCTTGGAAGCCTGATTCATCTATTGTTGCATTGTTATCAATATTATCATCAGCAATTGATTGGCAGGTGGATAACCACCCCGACATTTATACGTATGGCGTCCTGTTTTCTCAACCTTTTCAACGGATGGATAAATGAGGCAATTGCTTAAAAATATATTATTAAAATAAATACTCTGGAAGTGGTCTGGTGAAAGGATTCTTGCCATCATTGCATTTATTGATTATTTTTAATTGCAAATATTATACAATCTTGGAGAAGTAAACAGGATCTAGGACTGTCAATATTATTATTATTCTATTATAGACTGTACAAACCTGATGGAAATTATTGGCTTGGACGTAAATGACACTGCGATGCAAATTGCAAATACTTAATATACGTATCTGGTGTAAGTACAGACTAACGACGTGTTGTACCGTACTTACCTGTACCACGTTGCAGTAAAAATATTCTCTTAGAATGTAGAATGACTGGAATAATTTTCATTGCCCTGAATATTTTCAGAATGTTTTTATTTCCCGTCAGCTCCACCTTACTAATGAAAAGTCCAATATTCCAAACGTCTCAACTTTATTGCATTAAAACCAAAACATGATGAACCGCACATTACACTTCAAATGAGATGTGTTTCTGACACTGCACCATCCGTCATTAACTAAACATCTGTATAGGCATTATTTTATCAATCGGGTAACGTACGAAGAAATAGCAATGTGATAACTGCAATTATTGAACCTGATTATTATTAAGTTGATGTGATACAGTATCCCAATCTAAGTAATTATTTTAAAATGAGCAAAAAAAGTCATTTACATGGGCTGGATAATAATATGTAGGCCTACTTATCAAAATTGCTTGGCATGCACACTAGCAATACACTATGTTCAACCTAGGTGTTCATCTTGAACAAAGCTTCAGCCAATCGGACCTCTCGCTCACTGTGGTGAACAATGAAGAGATGGAAGATGTTCTGGTCGTCCCTGTCGCCTTCCCACAGATCACCAATGTCCTCGAGGCTTTCGATATTCACCCAGCAATTGTTATCGTCATCTGGAGAAAAAAAAGTTGTTCAGAAAGGTATAAATGGAACCTGTCAGCAATCATTTATGGCGTGTGTTGAAGTTAAATCTTTCTCCTCTGGTTAATTCAGCTTCAGCTTAATATTATAAATTAATTCTTTGATGACCTGTTAATTTTCTTGACACGAAGAGCTTGTACTTACTCGGTGCAAGAATGGAATAACCGGCATTGTGTATGGTCTGCAAATATCGCTGTTCCATCCTCATGGGGAAGTTCTGTATCAATATATTGTGCTCTGCGAAAATCTTTTGCAACCATCCCTCCAAATCCTGGTGGTTTTTGGTGAATCCTCCGAATTTCTGGTAGACGCCTGGCTTTCCTTTCGGATAAAAAGTGACTCCGATGTTTTGGGGAAGATTATTTGGTTTGGCTCTCTGAATCGCTTCCTTGCTTTTGGCTGCGGAAACACCGAATCCCATCGAGGTTGCTCCAGAAGTGCGATGGGAAAAGCTCATATCCATCAGCTTGTCACAACGACTTTCAGCCTGTGTTTTGGGAACACGCGACAAGATTAACAAAAATGACACTTGTACGAAAATGGTCTGACAACTTGTTATTTTATTTAGCATAATTATGAATGGGACTCAAATGTACTAGTATAATTATAATTATTATAAGAAGCAGGCAGTAACACGTCATTCCAAAATCCAATAATAATTTCTACGCAAGTGTCTCACCTTTTCCTTCACTTGACGAAGAAGCTTGAGTTCAGCCTCTTGTTCCGCAGTCGACGCCTTTCCTTCCGCTTCTTGCTTGACCTTCTCAAGTTCCTTTTCGTGCAACTGCTTCTCGATGTCTTTGCGTTTGGCCTCTGCTGCTTTTAATTCGTTCTTCTGTAACAGATTCCGTTAAAAAAATTAAATGAAAAATTTTGGCGTTTAAAGTGGAAGAAATATAACACTTGAGAGTGACACTCACCCTGGATTCAGTCTTGTTTTTTATCTCATCTAGGCTCTGTGTATTTCTCCGCATTTCAGATTCCCTTACCATTTTATCGCAGTCATTTTTAATCAGTTCCTTCTGCAACTTATTCACCTCAGTTTGCAATTCCTTATTTTCATTCTTCCAGGTCTCTACCTTCTTGTTCTGACATCGTAGTAGTCATTTTAAAGGAAAATATATTGACTCTCTGCCATAAAATAACTTACCTTTTTGTCAATTTTCTTCTGCAGTTCTTCTATTTTGTTGTCCTTGTGCTCTATGTCTTTCTGCAAACCTGTTACTTTCACTTCGTGCTTCCAAAGGCCATTCTGCAGTTGGGAATTTCCTAACTCGAGGGATCTGATCTTCTCTCGCAAGGAAGAGTTTTCTTTCTGCCAAGATTCTTCCTCCATTTTATTCTCTCTGGTTTTCGCTGATTTCTAGCCAAACAAGTAAAATAACTTTATTGAATCACCCCAATTTACAAATTTCTGCAACTATTTTGCTAACTGTCAGGAGCTAACCCTCTAGTTTTAGTGCCACGTTACTCCGTTTGTACTGCAGTCAACTCTGTACTGTCAGTGGAAGAAAAGGTCGAATCAACCGACCCAAAATGAGTTCTTGTTGATTGAACATGTTTTATCCAGAGAGTGTCATAGTACCTTATTAGCCTCTTCTATCACTTGTGCATAGTCCCTCAACTGAGTGATCTCCGTGTCCTTTACCACAATCGTGGATTGTAGTTCAGCAGTCATCATCTCCAATTCTTCCACCTTTTTCCGCAGCCGGGATGTCTCTTCTCTGTGTATTTCCTTTAACGTTACATTCTCCTCATTCTGTCAGTAGTAGTAGTAGTAGTAGTAGTAGTAGTAGTAAAGTAGTAGTAGTAGTAGTAGTAGTAGTAGTAGTAGTAGTAGTAGTAGTAGTAGTAGTAGTAGTAGTAAATTAATTATGATTATACCTTGCGTATGATTTCTTCTTCTTTATCACGCAACAGTATTTCACAATGTTCATGCTTTCCATTCTCATCATTTGGTCCATTACCTGCTACTGGAGGCAGATCCGGCCCTATGGTGGGGTAAAATTGGTAAAAGTCCCGGTCCCAGGCCTCGCGCTGGTAGTCCGGATGGTGAGGGTCTGAACCGTTCCCTTTGTGAAGCAAGAAAGCATGAAATTTGACATAAATGTGGAATACCTTACTCTTCAAATACAGATGTGGAGCCACGCGAGATTTTGCCCTGGAGGCGGGTTGGCTACCCTGAAGCGAGTGACAAGTCTTTTTCTGAGCGAACTATGCTTCTTAGGCGGATATGTGCCAAACAAATGTTGTGGGGAAACATGTATCCTACAAAAAGTATATAGTAACTTTTCCACGTACGGTCCGTATTTTCGGAGCTACAGCGACTTGAACCAAATTAAGGGACGAAAAAAAAGTCAGCCGTGTATTGGTGAAATTTTGTAGGAATGTCCCTGAGACCATACTCTTCCAATCCAGATGTGGCGCCATCCCAGTTTTCGCCCCGGAGGCCCGTAATTGCCGGTTGGCTACCTTGAAGCGAGTTAAAAGTCTTTTTCTGAGCGAACTATGCTTCTCAGGAGGAAATGTGCCAAACAAAGGTTGTACAGAAACATGTATTCTACAAAAAGGTACAAGTACCTTTTCCACGTAGAGCCCTTATTTTCAGAGCTGCAGCGACTTGAAAAATACTTTTCACTCGCTGAAGGGCAGCCAACCGGCATCCGGGGCGAAAACTGGGGTGGCTCCACAATCCACATCTGGATTGGTAGAGTATGGTCTCAGGGACATAACAAATTTCATGCTTTCATCACCAAAGTGCATGGTTGACCCTTAAGTCCCTTAATTCCATGACTATGGGTTCTGAAGTCACTGTAGCTCTGAAAATAAGTACTCTACGTGGAAAAGGTACTTATACCTTTTTGTAGAATACATGTTTCTGTACAACCTTTGTTTGGCACATTTCCTCCTGAGAAGCATAGTTCGCTCAGAAAAGACTTTTCACTCGCTTCAAGGTAGCCAACCCGCAATTACGGGCCTCCAGGTCGAAAACGGCCGTGGCTCCACATCTGTATTTGAAGAGTAAGGTTTATTCCACATTTATGCCAAATTTCATGCTTTCTTCACAAAGTGAACGGTTCGCCTCAAAATTGGCTCTTCATAGCGTCCGGACTATGGGGAAGGCCTAGCGCTTGGGAAGGCAACGGGCAACTTACGGAATGTACAAAACTGACAAATCCCGCATATTGTCATTCTTTCATTGTCCTACTAAAAAATAAAAAAATAAAAAAACAAAAAACAAATCCTTCCTGCATCATATGCCAGATTTTTGAAACGAACACGTCTGGTAAAAAGGACTCCCCAACCTAAACTATGTTATCTGATAACAACATGTGGGAGGCCTTCGATAATAAGTGCAGCGAAGCACCCTTGCTTCTCCCTCAGTGGGGTCTCCCTTCCTAATTCCAAAAATCCTAATTATTCAGAATTTTTCAACTATACTGAATAAGAGATTAAGCGATTACGCTATGTCGATTCTCTACCAATACGTACAAATAATTTCCACCATTTTGCTCGTAAAATAAGTCAACAGTTAATGACATTTTGAGCGAGTATTTATACAGGGTGTTTCAACTTTTTTGTCCGAACAGTCATCGGATATATTGCACTAAGCTGCTACTTTGTAAATGCTTTTCTATCTACAAACATGATTTTATATGCGAAAAACCGGTAATAAACATGCACATAAATGGCCTGGTAAGTATTAATTAAGTTGTACCAGTGGCGTATGCAGGGGGGAGCCCCACCCCCCACCCCCACACACGAAATGTTTGAAATAGCATTAGAAATTACTAATTCATGATTTTTTTTAAAAAAAGTGCTACAATTTCATCAATACACACCCATTCAAATCTGCCACATTCAACAAAGCTCGTGTGACCTTGAACCTCCCAAAAAATTTCGCCTGCGTCAGGCTTGCTCCCCGCCCTCTACTGCTTATGGGCGCGCACCCGAAATTTTTCTGCCTACGCCCCTCAGTTGTACGTTATTATAGAAAGTCAGCCAACAAAATTGTTGGATACGCAATTCGTGTTGTACAGAAATTCACTCACCGAAAAGATCAGAAAACCCCATTCGTTCTTGCCGTCTGCCCCGCCCCCGCCTAAGGATGGTGGCCCAGGCAGGCCCTGCCCAGGCCCTGGCTGAAGCACTGAAAAATAAATGGGAACAAAATTGTTGACTGCATCGCACGAGATGCAAATGAAGGCACTGAAATGTAACTGTCGCACCGACAGTTACATTTCAGTTTTCAGTTTTAGCGAAGGGACATTTCACTAAAAAGGGATTAAACTGAGTGGTTAATCAGAACTTAACGTCTTCAGTAACTTTCCTTATTCATTCACCTGCTATCAATAAAATCACCCACAGGCCACTTCTGTTAATGGTAGATCCAAGGGGGTAGTCACTCCTCAATGAAGTATACACCGGCTCTCTGAGGCGCTCTCTGAGGCTCTCCCCCGGCTCACCAGCAGGCTCACCCACGGTCTTATGGGCTCACCGAAGTGACTACCCCCTTGGGTAGATCCTTCGGTAAGTCACGTTTATAAGCTACCCTGTTTCACCACAACCTTTTGACTAACTCCTAATACTTACTCAAGACTGCAGCTACATCATGTCGAATTTAGCCTTTAACCTTTATCTCAAGTTGAGTGACCCCTGACATTTCCTCCTGGGCAGTAAACTTACACCAATCATTGTACACTCACTTTCGTGCCGATTCTTCCTCCATGTCTGAGAAGACACGAGCAAGTGCTATGTCGATGTCATCAAGATCCATCTCTCCTTGAAACAAAAGTACATTGCCCTACCTGGTGTCTTATCTATCTATCTTATCTATGTAGAGGTCGTATACTGTCATGTAAAACTGTTACCGTATTATTATACTGGTGCATTTCTAAAAATATATTTCTAGCTGAGACGCCTGATTTTTAAATCAAGCAATGGATAACAATAGAGCAACAAAGCCGGCTCGTGTGACATGCTGAAAAGGTTAGAAAAAAATTCTACAGAAATATTGTAATCGTTTTCTTTCTGCAACAAATGTAACTGGACTCGTGATCGAAGCTTGAGTGTATGTACGTACCAAGTTAATGTACTTATATTCATCATCATATTATGATGATGAGTCACTCCCAGGATGCTCGCTTATCTAAGCAAATGTTTCGCAAACAATGGCTGCAAAAATAAATCCCAACGAGCAAAAATCTTGGTGTCAGGCACAAGTAACTCTCGAAAGAACAAACAGCTTTTTTTCTTCCGCCCACTCGCAGGTTTATGCTGACTTTTGCACACTCGAACTGCATGTCCAGCTGGATATGTACCCAAGGACAAGGTTAGATATCAAATGTCGTCTTCGGGAAGACTCGTCCGATAAAAACTGATTTATTTTCACCTCCATGACACACGTACAGAGAGAATGGTGACGTGCAACACACTTTACGAGATTCATGGCTGGTAATTAAATCCAAATGAAACGGGTCAACGGTTAAAATTTATATCAACTTCCAATGGAAGACAATTTATGCAGTGTTCACTTAGAAAAAAAAATCTCAAAAATTGTGTGTGCAACTAGACTTCGACGTACTGTGAAACTAATTTTTTTGGCTCGGAATATGGAACCTCCCCGTTCAAAAATGAGTTTACTCCTTCCAAAATATAATATGCTTTATTATTATTTAAAAATCCACATAATTTGGTCAGAAGTCAATTTGCGGTGAATCCTACATGTTTCAGAATATTCTAATTACACCGTTTCCCACAAATTGCTGTTCAGTTTAAAATATAAAATAAACCTAGAGAAACCTGCTCATATAAATGAATAATCCTGATGATTGTACTTCAACAATAATATTGTATTGGTTTTCAGTCTGCCTCAAGCAACAGGATCACAACTACACGCCAACAAAGCTTTGCAGCCATTGTTGTAATGGAATATTAATTCTTGTCATCCGGCTTAGGCAAAGCCTCCATGCTGGCAATGATCTGTGAGACCACCAAGAGCTGCTCAGGAAGAGTAGCTGAATCTTCGAACATTGGCTTTTCTTTCTGCTTCTTCTTCTCATCTGTTGTTGGTCCAGCAGACGAAGCCTGAAACAATGACATTCAATAATAACATAGTTTGACACAAATGTCACTTAAACGAAAAAAAATAACTTTCTCACTAATGCGAAGTTGCACTATTGCTGATTTTGATCTGAATTCCCCCTTATGATTTATGTATATTTTATTTAAAAATACCATCGAGCTGCTAGCTAGAGGAGTCGGTTCAATTCGTGATGGTGACTCTTGTACTCCTCGTGATACTCGTGCTTCTTGTCCATGATGCTGCATCAGTGATTTCAGTGCAGCGCAATCATCCCCAACCTGATGAGCTCGGGCTAGCAAAGAGTTCAGCTCTCTCTCAAAGAACATCTTGTACGCCTCCTTGTAGGTCGACTCCTAATAATAATAATAATAATAATAAGAATAAGAATAAGAATAAGAATAAGAATAAGAATAAGAATAATAATAATAATACCTGCTGCATCTGTTCATTTGGATCACGCATGTCCTCTTGTCCAGGAACTTCATCTGATGGAATGCTGAAGATAAACGACAAAATATAATTACATGTACTGCAAACATCATTCAGGAACGTTATTGAGAAACACCTTTTAAATAATTACATTTAAGTTTAACCACTGTGATCACATAAACAAACAATGGTAAACATCAACTCCTTTTTTTTCTTAATCCAACAGTTTGCACTTTCTTGGAAACTCACTTATTTGCCTGCTCATCGGACATGGTTGTTGGTGTTGTTGTTGGTGGTGGTGTTGTTGTTGACTCGAATTAGCAGCATCGACAAGCAAACAGGCAGACCAACCTTCTTCGACTCGAAGACACAATGGAATGGATGCTGGAGCAATGCAGTCATTGGAACTCGAGGCAAAGACATATGAACATTTCCTTCTCTCCTTTTCTGCCCTTCGAAACCGGATCACACAACACCGCCTGGTACCATGGGTCTCATTACACGTCCACACGTGTCAAGCGGCACAATATTTCTCTCTGCATACTTCTTTCACACGCCTACATGAATGGGAGAAAATTCTATCCAGATAATATTATTGCAGTCTCTGAGGACAATGGCACTGACAGTGAGAGGCACGAATTCTTAGAATTATGAATCACCCTGCAGATGTTGGACAATACATTATATTGTGACATGGTTTCAGTAGTCCCCAAATTATTCTGGAAACATTTTCCCACTTGAAAAGTGTCACTATAGAGCTTTGTAGCATGGGAATTAAAAATTTTGCTCAGATTTTCTGAAGTCTCAAATGACTCCAGCAACTATTGTTTCCGTTGTTTTTCTTTGCTATTATTGTAACTACTTGTGATCACGCCAACAATGGTTATGTCAATATTTGCACTTTTAAAAATTACACGGCAATATATAGGCCTATACTCCTCTGTTGACTATGTTGACTTGCGGAAAGTCTACGCTCGAGGTCACTGCAACATGCCGTGGGCGGACTCATTGCGTTTAATATATTATTCAAATATGACATGAACAAGTGTCAGGTGAAGATACTGACTTATATTGTTGAGAGTTTTTTACGTCTCATTGTTGAATTGGTAGCCACAGGCACACATATATGTACGGCCAGATAAAATCTGTATCGCGAACTTCCAAGTATCACACAAGGAAAATTGAACCGTGATAATTGTTATCTTTTTCTGTACAGCATGTTGCTCATGTGCCCAGGTCATATCAGTCGAGACATAAAAAGCAAATTACATTGACATTATGTTTTTTTTATTGCTCTGAATATGTTGCAATACAGTCTGCCCATACTTCTTGTAAAATACTTCATATGATACGGAATCCAGGTGTTGAAGATTAGTTGTTCACACTTACTCCCGATTCTTCCAAACATACTGATGACTGTTCAATGCTATAATACTGCAAGTCTTCAACCTGTTATTATTTTGTGGCGCACTGTAAAAAAAAATACACAATTCACGTCACGTACATCAGCTTCAAAGTAACGACGTCTTCTTGCAGCCAGTCGTTGAATGCTGTCCTGACCACCCCATCGTCCAGTGCTATCATTTCAGGATCAGGAACGTTCTCTGAAAGCATTGATGGAATTGTGTATGAAAAATATTGTACGAACAATTTAGTTAGAACATGAGAAAATGCTAACCTTCCCAATACAGTGAGTATCCTCCTTGCTGCAGTTCTTTCCATGTAGAAATCACCTTTCCAGCATGGTCCTTCCATTTCAGCAAAGGAAGCAGCTTACTGGCTACCATGTCGACTGTAGGCACCTGGTACTTGATTGGAAGCTTGATGCAATAAGTGTTTGTCTCGGTACAGCCTTGTCGGTAAGCCTCGACGTTCAATGACAAGCTGCTGACTATACCTTTGTCCACATTGACCTTCTGAGACTACAGAGTTAAAGATATTAAGTTAGCTATATTTTGAGCGTCCCAACATGACAAAACAAGATCTAGTTTAAAAAAAATTAAAATGTAATTTTTTTTCTATACATTACTATGCTATTTACCATTTCTTGGTGTCCAGATGCAGCACTGGCTGGCTTATCGTAGTCATTTCTTGCTCTTCTCAGTTCCTCCTCTCGAAGTTTCTTTTCGTTCTCCTTCAACTGATTTTGCACACATTTAACTTCTTCTTCCTGTATTAGTACAAAATAAGACCCTTGCACCAACCAATATTTTATGGTGTTGCCCACTAACCTTTTTCTTGATCGTGTTGCGTGCATCCTTTAGGTTTTGGGTTAAGTTTTCAATTTCACTCTTCATGAGGTGACTCTCTGCGCAGCTTCCTGTCATCTTCAAGGTCATATCATGAATTTTGGATTCACATGCTGTTATCTTCATTTTGGCCTCCTTCAACTTCTCATTCTATATACAATTTTTTTAATCAATCAAACTTAGCTATAATTTTTTCAAAATATATTATTTACCTTTTTCTCCGCGTCTTTTCCAGCTTCTTCCAGTCGACTCTTCAATTCTTTAGAGTCTCGCTCCAAAATCATTAGATCTGTCTCTGCTTTGCTTATTTGCATAACAAGCTGCTCGTTTTCCGAGTCCTTCTGAGATGCCATTTCCTTCCAGTGAGAGCACCTAGATTTCTCCACAGACAATTCTCGTCTAACTTCAGACAGATCAGACTCCTTTGCAGCCAGCCTCCTGTTCAGACCAGATATCTCAGTGTCTTTCCTCTTCAGATGGTCCTTACACTCTGAGAGTTCACCTTCTTTCTTTTCCAACATACTTGTAAGCGCACTCTTTTTAATAGACAGGTTCTGATTTTCACTCTTCAGATTTTCAATGGTCTGCTTCTGTTCCTTAGTAATATTGGACAGAAGACTGATCTTCTCTTCAGATGTCTGCTGTATGCTTTCCATTTCAGCATTCTTTTGGTCAATAGTGGTGAGCAACTCCTTTATTCTCATTTCATAATCATTCACTGTGGTTTGCAAGCTTGAATTCAAGTTTTCCAAATATTTCAAATAGTTTTCCTGTTGTTCCTTTGCCACTAGCAGTTCGGATATTTTAGAATCTCTTATTTCCACCTCTTGAAGCAGTTTTGACAATTTAGCTTCATATATTTTCTGCAGTTCGTCATTGTTGTTTCTTTCTTGTTGAAGACTATTGTTGCAAGACTCAATCTGAGTAGTCAAACGCTTCACTTCTTCTTCCTGGAACAGTTGTGTCAGTGTGTGTTCTCAAACTTTGACAATGGCAATTCATATTACCCGGACCTTACCTTTTCCCTGAGGGAAATCTGCGACTTCTGGTACCTGCCATGAAAATAAATTGCGTTGTCCGTCTCACTGCGCAGTTTTTCTTCCGTGTCCGTCAATGAATGGCGCAATTTTGCGCATTCCTCTTGAAAGTAATTGGTTTTGACACTGAGATCTTTTATAATCGAGTTTTTTTCCAAGTCGCTCTTTAGGTGATTGTTTGTAACTGCTTGGTAAGTTTCACGGGCTTTTTTCCATTCATCGAAATAGAAATCTCGATTACCTCTTACTTCTGTCATCTTTTGTTCTAGTTCTTTTCTTTCGCGTTCATACGCCCCCTTGTGCCTGGCCAATTCTTCTTCCTGTATAAATTGAAACGATACAAAGTACAGTATACTATCTTACAAACATTAAATTGCCGGTAATATAATAATAATAATAATAATAATAATAATAATAATAATAATAATAATAATAATAATAATAATAGTAGTTTATTAACCTCCTTTTGGGTAACCCCATATCAGGAGGGGGAAGCGGTTTACAA
>JYFJ02006623.1:0-18788 GCA_000934665.2 Catajapyx aquilonaris | reverse complement strand
GAGGTTGCCCCGTGTGCTGCAAGTACACGGCCATTGAACACCACTGCCGCTGAAGAGGAAGGCCGAATTACTCGATCCGAATCGTATGTCGGGGGGGGTTTTGTGATGTCTAAAACTGCAGCTGAGTCGATAACTGATATCCCGACATGTAACAACCGATAACAAATTGCAAATATGTTGCGGACACTTGTACTGATCCAACAATTGGGTGCAAAATGCCAACTTTCGACTCGGAAAAAAAAACACTCAAGTATTGCATCCCATGGCAACTGGTCCTGATGCCGATTCCCACTTGCAGTTACATGCCAAAAGTGCGGCGTAAAATCGCGTTGTGTGAGCAGAAGGATTTGGCTGCCTCATTACACCGGAATGAGATCCTGTTTTTCTATCCGGGGGACGCTCTCCCCCGGACAACACCCCTGTGAGTTCAAGGAACCTGAACAGACACGTGGGACACTGTATATAGGGAGAGAAAAAAAGAAACGAGAACTCGTTATTTCCGGTAACAATTTTGGGGCGGAAGATTTCGCCATGGTAAATCCCGCCTTGATTTACAGTATAATATAAAACTCCGCCCTTTCCCAACTCGTCCAATCTATCAAAGTATGGCCTCTTCAAAGGCAGACTTAATGATTTCCGCACGGAATTGCTGATCCGCCTCCCGCTGTTTCCTGAATTCACTGCCTCTGCCAACCTGGGACCCCCGAAATTAAGGAGATTTATCGGTTCTGGATGAGGCAACCAGGGAACATCCGAGCAACCCCCCCCCCCCCTATCCCCCATCACGAAACCGTAGTAATTCCAGCACGACCATGGGAAAACCTTCGAAATGTAGGATCAACCCTACTATCCTCTCGCTTAATTCATCCTGCGCTCGAGACAAGAATGGGGCTTGCAAAATCTTTACTCAAACACTATGGGCAGGTCCTAATCGTACATATAATCTCCGTTTGTTTGTCCGAGCTGATAGTACCACTACCAGTCGCACGACCCATAGTGGCAGGAGTGTACAGAGAGGGAGGATGCGCCATCTGTTAGAGAAGTGGACAATCGGTGGCCAAGGAAGTTCAACAGTTGTATACAAAACGAGAAGATTCGCGTAAAGCACTATAAGAAAAGCGTTTCCGTTGCAATTCCTAGAAAATAAAGTTTGGTCAAATGAGTACGAAACTACTCGTTAATGTGATTTGTGGCTGGTTGGGTTGAAGGTATACGCCCTATTTTCTCTCTCTTTCTCTGTCTGGCCCTTTTCAAGCTTTTGCTTGGAGAGTAAGAATATAGCTTTCTTCTTCTTTCTCTCCTTATCGGCCATATATCTCAATCTGTACTCAACCCAAGTTTTATTAGACTTATGCGCGCCTTGGAGTGATGCATTGCGCAACACTCGAACTCGCCACTGTTAAAGCAATTGGTTTCTTCGGGAATCCATAAAGCAAATGAACTGTCTTAATTCGGTGCTGAGTGTTTGCGGGTGGGGAGGAGAGAGAAAAAAAGAGCGCTCGCAGCAGGAAAAAGAGAGATGGTGTGCAGTCTTACGTTTCAAAGCTCGTAAACTTAGGGAAGGGAGACCCAAATGGATGTTGTTGTGACAGGTTGTGGTTAGGATTTCATTCCGATGAAACTCGGGCGGCATACTGCAGGAGCAAGCCAAAACTTGAGTCAAGTTTTCCGACGAGCTGGCGTATAGTTTTCTTCTTCAGAGAAGCTAGAGACTTTGCTAAAGGCTTCCTTGAGGAAAAGGTCAACTTTAGCAAGAACTTTACCGGCGACAGATCTTGACTCAACAGTTGAGGTTGAAGCCCTGCAAGTGACTGTTTCACTCAAAGTTAAGTGATTTTCAAAGTACTGGCTTAAAATTACTAGCTTTTATTTGCTATTTCACCAGACAAAAATCCGTAACAGTTGTTCTAAAATGTTGATATCGATTTTGCGAATATAACACTGCAAAAATAGCATAATACAACATTGCAATACGTCAGTGTGTGTGATAAAACCTTTTCCGAAACAATTATTTCCTCATGATTCAAAATGCTGCCAGTGGCTACTATACAAAACAGCATAGGGATATAATTTATGTACCCTGCAAATGACCTGTACGTACTTATGCGGATTGTGTCCGAAGGGTTGGAAAGGGGGTAGGGGGAAGCGTGCGGATGACCAGCATGCCTCACTCCCCCACAAATTAAATCCCGGAGGAAAACAAATGTTTTAAATGGAATGGGGGAGAGGAGGGTATAGGGTTAGTCTTTTTTTATTGCAGGCGATGGATTATGCCGAATTGCAGCTTCAATGCAAAGAGCTCAATGTAATGGAAATTGCTGGAGGGAAGAGAGTCAGGAATGAAGCCTGGAAGAATATGTTTATGATACATCCTGACAGATATGCAAAATCTAATCACAAATTTCCGAAGGATGGTTCACTGTAGAAAATGTAGAGAAAATAATGTTAATGTACCAACAATTGTGCCTCTGGTAAGATGCCTAAAGGTTGTGCGGGAGAATACCTGCAAAAATTTCTTACACTGGCTCATATTATAAAGTGAAGAGAGTTGTAATGGCTGTAAAACAACCAGGTTGAGAAAACACCAACTCTTTGCTGACAAGAGGTGTCTGACTGCAAAGTGTAATTAGCAGCGTGCTGTGAAACTCCAGGGGTTCTTTGCACAGAAGCCGCAAGCAAACATTTTCAGCACCGGAAACTTTGAAAACCGCATCGTCAACTCCCTTGCTTTCACTTGTCTTTTGGACATCACACAGTTGTCTGCGTTTGAAAACGGCGGTATTTTAAGCCGTGTTTAGACGATGTAAAAAAAAGTAATGAGGGTATGGAATTATCTCTTCGAAAATCCGACTGCTGGAGCTAAAAATTTGTTCGCTTTTTTTTTTACAAAAATGTGGTCAGCCTATTAGGCTTGGTCTTAAAAGACATTTAACAAGGGCTTGAGTGCCTTGAAGACTCTTTCGAGTCCGCTGACTCCAATTTGTGGTTCCGCAAGAGCAGTCTCCAGACTCCCCGGATTTGAATTTGCCCATTGATTTGGATCCCGGAATTCGATTTTCCGGAGCCTTGACTGCACACATCTACAGAAAAGGTCCCGTGCTCCTGTATTTACAGGACGTTGAACTAAAGAAGGATCACTTTTTTTTTTGCGGTGGAGAGATAATAATGTGGTACGAACCAAGAAAGAGAACCTATAATACAGGGTGGTTCTCTGCCCAAGTCAATAAAGAGGGAGACGGCATTGCTGATTGCTGGCATTAAAATCTTGAAGAGAAGAATCCCATTTGAAACGACAGTGTATACAGTGTCCAATAAACATGTAAACATAATGTGATGTTTAATATTCAGGAGTACATCATTGCATTTGACATTTAGCCTCTACATCGACGTTTTGCGACGTAAAATGTCAGTAATATGTCAAGCAGACATCAGTGAGTCAGGCAATGTGAGCGACAGATGAGGTCTGTCTACGTGACATGAAGTCATCGCCAATATGGCAATAATGGGACCCCACAATAAAAGGGGCACCCAATATATGCTACAGCACATTATAACGGGAGGATGATACCTGTCCGAAGATGTCAGCCCCAGTTGTCATGTCCCGCCGGGCCAGAAAATGAATTCGCTGCAAGTTCAATAATTACTTTCCCCCTAGGAGCTAATGAAGTGCAGTAAAATTTGATGACTCAGAATATTAACACGCACGTTCCGATTATTATTTTTTCCCCTGGCAGCAGACTTTACGCCGTCACTTTTATGCACACTCTTCAGATAATCTACTGCGGCGATTAAACGGCAACATTAAAAGTGAGTGCCAAAGAGGTGTGTCAGCACTCCCTTACCTCCCCACAGTCAATGTACCTACCAGTGTACATAAAAGTGTCCTTATTAGTCAAATCATGGTCCTGGACGCCCATGGAAACGAGCAAGTAATTCGAGGTCCACGTAATTTCTCATTACCGTTAACAGCATCATGCTAATTATTTGCCACTCCCTTCACCCCTAGAACCCTAATTCTGATGATGATGCGAGTCTATTAGTGTGCATGAGTGTGGTGAATACTAAAGAGCAGCAGAGGATGGCTCCCTTAGACTGCAGAAGCTGTCTGATTTATAGTTTTATGAATTCATCGACTCAAGCAGTTCGCTTTGTTATAACAGAAAGAGGCTGCAAAATGGCTCCAATAAACCGGATGTCCGGTTATATAGTTGCCACTTAAAATCTAAATAGGTTCTAGCTTTCGACATCAGATGCTTTTACAGCGAAACATTGTTGCTCGAGAGTTGGTGTTATTTCAAAATGTATAGCAAGAATATTTTTGGATTACCCTGCACACATTTTTTTCCCCCTGCAATTTTTCTTTGAAGAACAAGAAGCAGGATTTATGGCAGGCATATAACACGCACTCGGCATAACTTGTTAATATTCAAGATTGCTCTTCACCAGGCATTCCTTGTTCCATATTTATTTCCCTTTGTGCAATAAATTTCCAGTGTTCTCCGGGAGACTTGAAGTGCCAATGCCGCCTTGCAAAACCAAAACTTCACAATCTTCTCCTCCGGAAAACAAATGTTTCGAGGCCAGAAAATGGATCTTCAAGAGTGAGTCTCTGTACAGGAGAGTCGAGAGGGCAAAACATTTTCAATTACAAAATGCACCGTTAAGCTACGCACTTCCATTTAATGACAGTTTCGCATAGCACCAACTGTAAGAGTAATGAATATTTGCTGTACCACTGTACGTAGCATCAAAAATATTGCATCTGTCTGGACATTGTGACACAATAGAGAACAAAAAAAAAATTGGTTGTGAATAAAATTATTCCTCCCCACCGCAAACGTCACATCTGTGGCATATCAATCTCACAGTCTGTTACGCATGAAATGCAAATTTTTCCAACAGTGTATTGGGTCACGTACAGTTGCATTGTAGCTTCCGTCGGACCGCACTACATAAAAATCCCTGCACTCTCTTTGTGTATATCACTGCCTGGATTCTTGATCCGAGCGTTATTTCACAGCAGAGCCCGAGCACTGCCTTGGTCCGTATAAAAAGGAAGAGAATAGCCATAAATAAGTGCCAAAATACCTCCAAGTTCGGTCAAAAAACTTATCCCACTGTGCTTGCAAGCTGGGTCCTTGTAAATCGCGTCTTTACAGCCAACATCCGCCGTCGTCGGAATATACTGTGCCAAGCAGCCATTTCCCATCCTATTCTCTATCCTCTTTTTTTTGGTTGGAGAACCGTGGAGGGACTATCGACTATAACCAAACCCCATCCCGGTATGGCGCTGAGCAAGTCTATATCGAGCTCGAGACGAACCAGAACGAGAGATATTGCGCCTTCAATCAAACATGCGGACATGTTCCCCGCACATCAACGACCTTTCCTATGTCAGAGGTGAACAGTCCAAAAAAAAACACTGGTTGTACTTAGGTCTTTGCCAGAACTCGGCAAGAAAGAGATGGTTGTGGGGGGGGGGGTCTTGAACCCTGGGACCACTTTGTCCTCAGGGCTTCCGGAGCGGACACAGGACAAACAGATCTAAAAGGGTCCGAGTCCGGTTGCATGTGGATCCTACCAAGCAAACACGGAACCGGAGAGATTCGGGGGGGAACTGACCAAAGTCCGAGTTCTAGCTTCAGATCCCGGAAATGCATGTTGGTGATGGGAAAGGAATTAATGTCTCACTCAAGGCAACAATTCAAAAAAATAATCAGAAATGGCAATTATAATGGCTCTCTTCTAAAAAATTTGTAGCTTAATCTCTATCGACGTATGCACAAAAAAGGGGCAGGATTGACCACCATTAGGATCATGATACAAAAGGCTCCTCAGGCCATTTCCAGCCTCCAAATGGACCCATTCCTCCCAATTAGGAAGTTAGGATTCAACTGATCATCCTTTTCCGGGTGGGTCTGACCCTGATTCAAGCCGACTCATTAAATGATATACTGCTCTATACGACAGCTCTCTAAAGGGTTTTGCTAATTATTAGTATATGTTTTCTCCAATCACTAAAAACCGCGTATTGCAAAGTGTGTGTCGCAATCCGACGGGGACGATGCGAATAATTTATATTTGCGCTCTGCATGCTAGGCAAAATCCTTGTGGGACGTCCTTTTGGACCCTGCTGCCTGTTCCGGGGGTTTGGGCGCAGTGTGGTTCCCCTGAGGACCCGGAAACTCCCACGCTTTGTGATTTAATTCGGAAGTTGGTGAGGACCAGGGGATGGGTATAAAAGGGACTGGGGGGGTTGGGTTTGTTGGTTGGTCGGTTGGAAAGCGCAATCATCAGCGGCATCCAGTTGGAGGCGGTCGTTTCCTCCGGGCCCCTCTGCTTATATCTGTACAGCTCGGATTTACAGGACGGTGCACTACAATCTTCCTGCATATATACACGTACACTATAGACAAACAATAACGTCCTCTTGGGTTGCATCCCGGGAACAAAGGAAGGGTTAGCGGAATGTGACGCTCCTGCACACAGCACTGATTTTAATTGAACAGGTTTGCACAAAATGTGGAGACAGTTCTCATTACAGTCTCATTACATGTACACATATAACTTGTGAAAAAAATAATCAGATTAGCACAGCAAAAAGTCTGCACAATTTTGTAGGTGCAACCAGCACTTTTACAGGTAATTAGCAGCATGATTAGTTGGCTCATACAAACGGAGACTGTGAGCTTTGGCGGTGTAAACGTCCCTTTGATATGAGGGAGACTTTGCGGATGAACTTGAGAAGCTTCCGCAGCTTGAGCGCCTCTCACTCCCAGGTGAGCCAGGGCTGCTGGGTTACATGTTCCGGAGATAGAGAGAAAAAGAGAGCCTAGCTCTCGTCTGCTGCCAGGAGATGAAAGCCTAACGAAATAACGAGTCCAGGGAAAAGGATTCTGGCTGCTGCGACAGTCCCAAATGGACCAGGAGCTGAGGTCTGGTGCTGCTGTGTCTCTTTTGGCGCCCTAGGCCAAATGCGAAAGAGCTGTGAGAAAAGTGACAGTGCCATGGATGGGATAGTGCATGTGGCGTGGAAGCAGTTTTTGGCAGGGTGTCAGTCAAGCAAATGCACCTTTCTTGTCCATTCCCTTAAAAATCAGTCACTGTCTTTTATGACAGCTTTAATATTCCTGAAGGTGCTGACTGGCCTTAAAACACATTCACTGTTGGGATTGGTTAACCTGATGCCTTGCATTTTATTGAGCTGAAAAAATCATCATGGCATTTCACTCTAAAAGCGGATAGTCAATGGAGAATAAATAAATTAAAACATACGAATAGGAAAGTTATTATTATGTGGTCAGTATACGTTATGGCTTCAGCTATAATATATTATGCTCAACAAGATAGTCTGTGCAGCAAGTATTTTGCATTACGTGACTACAGTATTCTCTCTGAATGCATTTATACTGTAATTCCGGTAGCGTTTGTTGACATGGAGTTGCAGGTTCGTTTTTATTGTGTAAGATTATCCCAAACGCTGTTGCTCATCGCTGAAATTAAATTGCTATTCAGTTAACAGGAGTGCTTGACTGTTCAAAACAGAACTTGTTTTGAAAGTGGCCTGAGAGACGCAAAATAAAGGATCGGCGCAATGCTCGTTGGGCTTTTATAGCAGGACATAAACAGTGTACTGGGACATGTTAGGCTTATAAGCGCGTAGGAAGCCTATAGTCGTCTTAAGATTCAATTTATCTGGCTCTACGACCAGCATGTCTATATATGCTCTCTGGCGTGCCATTGAACGCAACAAGTTTAATAAAATATACTGAAAGTTCCCTGGTAAATACTGCAATATTCTTTCCCCCCATTCTCCTTTCAGCTTGCAGGCAGATTCGATTCGGTGTCCAGGCAATTTTTGGTCCATCCGACTCTCTTCTTGGGTCACACATCCAGTCGATATGCGACGCTCTGGACATACCTCACCTGGAAGCCAGGCTGGACTCTGAGCCTCACTTCAAGGAGTTTTCCATCAACCTGCATCCAACACAGGACCATCTCAACCAGGCCTTCAGAGACCTCATGGTCTTCCTCAACTGGACCAAGGTCGCCATCCTCTATGAGGAAGACTTTGGTACGTTTCAGAAAAAAAGAAAAAAAATGCTGGAATTAAGGTTGTATGTTCTCATGTGAAGGGGGAGATGGGGATATGAAGCAATTATTTGTCCCCAGGCTTTGTTCCCCACGCCTCATTCCTTCTTTCAGGGCAGGGTTATTATAGGTCTGGAGCCGACCATTACAATAGGAATATGGAGTCGTTAACAATGAACGAGGGTGGGAGGGGTAGAAATGATGAGAAGGGTATATAGGGAAAAAAAGGGGGGGGGGAAGGAGAAAATGATCCTGCATATGAGCAATCAATATTTTTTAGTTCGTAAGTAATTCTTGGAGTTGCTTCAGGTATTCCTGAGCCTTTTCTAAGATCAAAATCACTTACGGTCTTCTGTCAAATCATGTGAACTTATAATAAATGCCTGGGAGTCTCATTTCGAAAGATACTGATCACATTGTACTACATGCTGTAAGCTGCTAAAATGGCACAGAAGTGTATTTTGTACTGAACTAAGTTTCTTTACGTCCGACAACTTTTCTGATGACCAACCACAGAACTCATGGGTACTAAAGGTTAGGAACTTGCCGACTTTCTGCATTTACGATACTTTCGCACCATTATGAAGTCAGCTGGCCTTCGACTATTTTTTTGCATTTAAAAAATATTTCTCTGCAAGTTTCCCCACACACTATATAACATTGTGGTAAAGGTTGATTGCTACTATAGCATGCTGCCTCTCTTGTATATTCACAACATTTGCGCACTCCATGCATTTGGGCACATTTATGGGCTGTTTTCATATTTACATGGACGTTCTGCTAATAATTACTTATAAAATTATAATGACTTATACACACTCCGCCTGGCACGGGGTTATTTCAGCTGATGCGCTTGCAAATATTTTGGCACGCTTTCGGGCTGTTTATGACACTTCTTTTTAATCCTCGGGAGTATAATATCTAAACAGCAGTTCCAGACCGCTTCTTTGATCCAACATGTTTGGTATAGTCGCAATATTATTCCTACTTGCATGAATTGTCTCGTACAAGTTAGTGTAACATACACTAAAATAATTACAAATGCTTCTTTCCTGTGTACCTTGACGGCTTTTGAAATTATTCATGATACTGTACTGTGTACAAGGCTTTGCTATTTAATTAATTAAGCGGAGTACATGAAAGGCGTCGTGTTACCAAACGTGCTTTAACTTTGAAAAATGAAGTCCAGTATATTACTATTTGAAAATAACTAAGCATGAATGCCAATAATGCATGAATCAGGAGGTAAATGATTTTTTTCACATGCTTCTGCCCCCGAAAATCGCACGACAACAATACGAGTGTGCTTGATGTCCATATGCTAAAGCTGTAAATAATGATCAGGAGTAAGTAATATGCCATAATATCTGATTGGCAATATAGTCAGAAATATCACATAAAAATTATTTTCAGAAGTGCAGGCTTTAGCGGACGAAAAGCTCAATTTTTTACGAAAATATTTTAAAGTAAATGAACCATTAAAATGCATTGTCACATACCCTGACTGATACAAAATTACTGAATCTTTAATTTTCTTTAGGTCTAATTAAGCTGAGGGATCTGGTTCGGAGTCCGCCTTCCAAAAACATGGAAGTGTACATCAGGCAAACAAACCCTAGCAATTACAGAGCAACCCTTCGAGATATCAAGAAAAAGGAAATCCATAATCTCATTGTGGACACCAGTCCGGACAACATGTACAAATTTTTTCGATCTGTGAGTATGTATAGTAACCGCATTAAAAAATGAAATTATCCCCCATTTTCCTCCCCATATCGTTTCGGTGCAGGATTCGGATATAACCGGAGGCTCATTTGAACTAATTGCCTCATGCAATTACGGTCAGGTACATATTGGGGTTTTAGGTCCGCTTGTACCGCAAACTGAGCCACACCAACTGCCTTTTTCTCTATAATCCGGTTAATCCGGATTTGCAGTTTATGCTTTAAAGAGATTGAAATCTGGAAGTGGATGATTTGCAAATTCCAGGATAATTTTATTACGTGGGGTAATTATTCTATAGAAATATTGGATATTGCGCTTGTTTAAAAAAATGTTACATTATTCCGTTGCAGTTGTTGTATTATAATACTGTACTGAACAAACAAAAACTATAGCATTTTATAGAATTTCGCGAATATTAAGTACGTAAAGAGTACCCGTATAAACGAAATCTTTCATCAATTTTATGCGTAACTATAATATCGCAAAAAATATTTTTAATGAGAATAATTTTTTTTGATCAAAAGAGTATTGATTTACATTGTAATTAACCATAGTACATTTAACCTTTATGCAATAACATTATTGTATTTCTCATTTCAGATTCTTCAGCTTCAGATGAATGACTATAGATATCATTACGTATTTACAACCTTTGTAAGTACCTGTTCACCTTTTGCCAGTAATATATTTTTGTTTCATAATTTGTTATTTTCCTGAACCGGAATAATTATCCTATATGTAGGCCTGCAGTACAGTGCAAGAAACTGTGAAATAATAATTTGGCTTTAGGGTACTTCACCAAGTTTTTGACAACATAGTTTGCAACTACAGTAATAACCATAGTGTGTAGTTAGTGAGACACATAACCTATGCCTATGATATAAAATGCAGCAATTTCCGACAGCAACCCCGGGCATCAATAGAGCTTCCCAAGAGGAAGCGACAGATGAGTGATGAATGTAGCCGTTTTTAATCATCACGAGAATTTTTTAACAAAAATATAATAGCTGGCAAAGTAACTCGATCTTCTCACTCCGAATTTGAATATTCTGACTGCAAAGAGTGCAAAAACCCTTTTATACTAGAAAAATTATTGTAAAGTTGCATTTTCATGGTTTCTATTATCTTCTGTCAGGATATTGAAGTTTTCGACTTGGAAGACTTCAAGTACAATTCCGTGAACATGACTGCGTTTCGTCTGGTTGATTCCGAACACGCCAAAGTTAGAAACATCCTTCACGCCATGGAAAGGTTTCAGCCCATCGGACACAGCATACTCAACAGATCAGGAATCATACAGGTGAGGACATACAAATGAATACTGTAACGAACAGTCCAAAAAAATGTTTTGGTCGAAGGACTGTATTGGATGATAGTACTGCATAATTATGTATACAGTACGCTACATTCAAGTTGGATTATTCAATACTTTGCAGGCCGAGCCTGCCATGGTGTTCGACAGTGTGTTTGCTTTTGCAAAAGGTCTGGAGGCCCTGGATGGAAGCCATGCTTTGCATCCCAGCAATCTTTCATGCGACGACGAGTTACCTTGGAACGACGGTCTCAGTCTGTACAACTACGTCAATTCGGTGAGTGTGTCACATACTCTTGTACAGCTATGCATGTAAATACGTATTACGTGACAATAATTTTCATCTACCGTAAATAGAATATGATAGAATATGACTAAATATCACTGAATATTTAAGTAAAATCATGCATGTTGATATTAATATTTTAAAGCTGACTCAGAGAGATGATTAAAAACAGAAATAACGAATGTTTTTTCATAATATCATTATGAATTGAAGAGACTTCTGATTAATACGGAATTTTCAGCCGAAAATATTAAAATTACAATCATATTTAACGAATGCTGAGATTCCACTCGTACAAGTAGCGGCCTTAAAAGTAATTATCATACGATAAGGAGCTCCAGTTCTTGAAATCTGCTCCCGCTAATTAACGAGCACGTTTTTTTTACACGTTGTTCAAAATATTAAAAAATTTGAAAACTTTTTTTTTTCTAATATTCAAAATTTCCCGACATTTTCTGTGTAGGAGTATATAGAGAGAGCAAGGCCCAACATTCTCTCCTTCCCCTCGTTTCCCTGCGTTATTTTACCCAACTTCTCTCGTTTGCCACATGAGACTCGCGTATTGGATTTGCAATTACGGTCCTCATCACCGCTTAAAAAGGAGAGAGAACCATGGAATGAAGGGTCTAGAAACGAGGAAGAGGAAGGGAGAAAAATGCCACTTGATTACTCTCCACAAAATTTTCACAAAAAGTGAAAAAAAAAGTTTTTTGAAATTTTAGCCCCGCCAGCAGGAAATTACGCACCTTAGTAAGACAAATGATGCGTTATGACTTGTTCCGCCCCCTTTTATTCCATTACAAAATACAGGGTGTTACAGCATTCTTTGTGGAACACCCTGTATAATTCCAGTCATGTGGCCTGAACTCCGATCTTTGCCAAAAAAATAAAAATCTGTATTCAGGCCAGATCTCACGCTAGGAGAGACTTCCAGGCACCTATTTTCTCTCTCTCAGAAACATTCCGCCTTGGCACACGACGCATCTTCCATTTTTATAAATATGAAGAGAGAGAGAAAAAAAATCCAGGCCGCAGTATTAATGGATTTTTTCCACCGCGATGAATTCCACTGACATAGTTTGCTTTCCTTCTAATATTACCCTGTACATCTTCAGCGATGCATATTTTTCCGAGTGTCGAGTGTGAGAGAGAATAATTGCAGAGGCATGATGATGAATGAGGACTTTACCAGAGTGTTTTTTCATGCTTTTGGTAGAGAAATGGTTGCTGTAAAAAATAATCTTACTAATAACACACTGCAATTATATTCCGTCACAGAGCACGTGACTCTCGTTAAAAACCTAGAACATTTAGGACTCAGTTTTTAGCGCCTGAATTTCCCGCAACATGTTTGTCAATTGAAGCTCTTGGATTAACTAACTTCCAGGATGAACAGAGCTTCCGTAAGATATTGTTGGCTTTTTGTATTAAGTTCACAATGAGCAAATTTAAAAAAAATAAAGTACCGTACGTTGCACTCTCGTTGGACTCGTCCGATATCGGAGCTGCACTATATATGGAGGGTTACAAAGTGGTTTTGTCTGCTGGACGAATATGGCTTCTACTCCCTCGACTTGTCTACTCATTTCGAATTATACGACTCTCGTAAAAAAAATGAGGAGGGGGGGACTAGGCGATGGAAGGTGAAAAACCGCTGCTTTATTTCCTAACGAATTCCCTGCAAAGTGAAATCAAATAGCTCCCTCGCAGCACCTAAACCAGAATACGAGCCGTGAAATGAAACTGAAAACAATAAACGCGGGGCTTCCTGCAATATTTGATATGCGAGAAGCCAAAAAAGCAGCTTCAGGCCAAATCAACTCTATTGTCTACGTTGGTGTGTTAGTTATTCAACATGAAGCTACTTGTACATGCTGCAAAAGAATTAATTGAAGAATTCAGTGCAGCATAATTATAGCAGT
The DNA here is from genome assembly GCA_000934665.2 of Catajapyx aquilonaris. NCBI lineage: Eukaryota > Metazoa > Arthropoda > Diplura > Dicellurata > Japygidae > Catajapyx > Catajapyx aquilonaris. The sequence continues at coordinate 5,452 of JYFJ02006623.1, read as the reverse complement.
AGGCCTATTTCACGTAAATTAGCTTTTCTCATATTTGTTTACAGGAGGCGTATACTCATCCAGGTCACTCGCAATCGACAAAGTCGATTGACGTCAAAATGACGTCGCCAGTGATGACCTGGGCAGGGCGAGGAGAATTGGCGACGTCATTTTGACGTCAATCGACTTTGTCGATTGCGAGTGACCTGGATGAGTATACGCCTCCAGAGTGACATTTCCACAACCTTTCTTGAACAAGAAAATGTCATTTGGCTGGTTTTTGATCCTCAGCCTCTCTGTAAACAGGTTTTGCTTTGTGTTGTTGCATAATGAAACTGTATCGTTCGTATCCTATACCAAAATTCATCTTGTGAATACCTGGCAAGAGTTTTTGTTCACGGTTCGCCGCCAATTTACTTTAAATGGACCAGACCCACGAGACTGCAAAGAAGTTTTTTTTAAATGCAAAGTTTTGAGCTTGAAGTTTGTAAACCCCGAGCCATTTTAGTCACGCGCAGTAACTCTGAAAATTTAGGCGTCGTCGGTTAATGGGCTCCAATCCTTTTTGGCACTTCCGCATACTAGGTCTTGTAAGGCGCATTAAAAATTAATATTCACGACCAAAAAAAAAAGACTTTTAGATCCTACTATTTTCCTGGGGACTATGTACAGTATACCTTAATAAAATTTTTAGATATTCCTTTCAGAGCTTTTACTAATGTGCCTCCAGCCGGAAACAGATTAGAAGTGACACTACTTTCTGATAACACCTCAGCAAAAGTCTTTTGTACTTTCTAAGATTTACAGCGGTTTCTCTGAGGTATGACTCATTCGCACATAACGACTGCTATTGTGTCCTTCGTGAAATTGAATCAAATGCAAATGATACCCTTTCTGATTGATATGCAGTGGGCACAGTTTTTTTATAGTACAGCCTTTGTTTTACGGGCTGGTTCTAACGGCAGAGGCGAAAATGAGGATTTATTCTTCCTTGAAACTATAATTTTATAGAAGGCCTCTTGTTTTCCTAGGTCCTTTCTCTCCCCCTTGAATCGATAATTGGTATGGGAGGTATTTCAAATTCATGTATTCACCAGGTGCCTCGAATCGGTTGCCGTTATTTGCCAGACATGCCTCTGGAAATGTAGTCACACGCCAAGGATAGAGCTGGGAAATGCCTCTCTCTATCTCTTAGTCTTGGCACGCCTTAAGACTGCAGATGCTGGCATTAAAGGAGCATCTTGTCTCCATGAAAAGGGAGTTGTCTGTCGCCTTGGATGCTGGAAACTATCGAGCAGCTCCTTTTTTTGTGGCGTCGAAACAATGCTGTGGATGCTGCACTTTGTCAAACAGGAAATTTAATGAGTGGCTGTGTTGGCACAAACTGTGCACACATAACCTGCCAACAGACCGCTGAAGATTTAAATTGCTCCAAAATCTGCACTGTGCATAATGGGGACATTTACCATAATTTTGGGCGTAAAGCAAAGAGTAGATATAAAAGTTGAAAAATGCCATTTTTCATCTCAGACAATTTGCTGATGAGTGTAGCTGTGTTTAATAAATTTAACTCAATATTAATACGTCCACTGGAACGCTGAAACACAAGAATAATTTCTACAAGTGTTCATTCATCCTAGAGCATCCTGTACAGTACAGTATGCTGCATAATGAGCGGCCTTACAATGACTAATGTAATGGACGTCATTGCTTCCGGACGACGCGACTGTGACACATGTAAGAAACAACAATGCGAGACGTTTACCAAAGTAATATTTCAATGCCACTTGCACATTTTTTTTTTGCAGCAAACTCCATTTTCCGATATGCACAGTGTAGTGCCAGCTGCTTAGGCTCCGGACATGCATCAGATTTGCGTCATATGTCTTCCTGTACTGACAATCACGGAGAGAACTAACGGCTCACATGCAATATTTTTTGGTGACAAAAGTCCCCGTCATCTTAATGCCTCGTGCAAAAAAAAAAAGTCGACATAAGGCAAGTCAGCGAGTCGTATGCATCTGACAATGACGAAGATCTTTGCTAACGCGCGCTTTCGTTGAACTTGTGCCAAACACAGATTTTTGTATTATGGACATTGTGCATTATTAATTTGAAATTATGCAACCAGCTCTAAGCTCATCATTTTTAAATATTTAAATTAGGACCAATGTCGTCCTTGAACATGCCCTCTAAAAAAAGGTTGTGTTCTGAAAGAGAAGTGTGGGAATGCAGTGGGACGGAATAGAGTTCATTTCCATATCACCCCCTGCCAGGTTTGGAGGGGTGTGGAAAAGCCATTGGATGTGAACCGCAACGACAAGGAAAACCTTTATGTCCCAAGTTGAGGCGCAGTTTTGACGGAACGCGGCCTTCAAACGACTGCCATGTGCTTCATTGAAACTCTCTTTCTCCATCTCCATGATATCATCCTGCTCTCTCTCTCTCTACCACGCCACCAAAACCGAGCCTAAATGGCTGCACTTGCATGTAGGAAAAGTTTTCTGCTCCTACATATATACACAGGGTGGTGCACTGCCCAAGTCTTCAGGTCCAGAGAGATTGTTTAAGGATTTTAAATTATGCAACACAAAGCATCATCAGTTGAAAAGCTCCCGCAGGCCAAACTTTTGCTAATTTCATTCTCAGGTCTGGAGAGAGAGAGAGAGAGAGAGAGAGAGGAAGAAGCGCTTTGCAGAAATTTCGGGCTCCAATTGCACAGTAAAATTGGCGGAGAGTAGTTTGCGTTGCAGCTCGTGCAAAACAAGTGTTTTGGGCAACTGGCCAACTGCAGTTAGAAACCTTGAACTCCAGCACTAAATATTTACACCTTCAATTTACAGGTTGATGAGTCCATTAAAAAAAAAATACCCCAAAATTTCTATTTTCCAGGTGTCCTTCCAGGGTCTGACCGGTTTGATAGAGTTCAAGGAGGGCAGAAGAAGCAACTTTAAACTGGACCTGCTCAAACTGAGGAAGGAAGTGGTCCGGAAGGTTGGAGAGTGGAATCCAAGCAAAGGAATCAATGTCACGGATCCAAGCGCGTTCTTCGAAGGAGTCGTGCCAAACGTCACCCTCGTCGTCATGACATTGCAAGTCTGTATTTTTTAAAACATTTTAATTCAAAATTTATATGTATACTGTACCAGGGAGCATATACTACATAAGAGGAGCCTTTGATGTTCGCGTCTCTCTGTTTGGGGCCGTTGCCAAGGCTGGCGCCCATTTTGAAGTGTGGGGAACGCCAACGACGTATAAATAGGGTACAGCAAAAATAGGGTCCGCCATCTTTGATGGTTTTGGCGGCCATGTCAACTACACGGAAAGAACATGCGCGAATCAAAGATGGCGGACCCTATTTTTGCCTGTACCCTATTTATACCTCGTTGGCGTTCCACACACTTCAAAATGGCCGCCAGCCTTGGCAACGCCCCAAACAGAGGACGAGACGCGGAAATCGAATGTTTGCGCCTCTTATGTAGTATATGCTCCCTGACTGTACAGTACACACAGCTGTATTATTCAAGTGACTAATTGCACATTCATGCACAGAAATTCTGCTTGTATGTCAGCTACTTTGAGGTAATAATAGCCGATTTTTTTACATAAAAAGGCTGAAATATTCAGGTGGCAAATTTGACCGGGTAGAATGATTTACTGACGTCTTAAGGTGAGTCATGCGCTTCTTATTAAACCAACCGTTACGGCCATACTTAAGAAGACACTTGAACAAAGAGGGAAAACTGATTTACGAGAATGATTGCGTCAAAGGCAGGAATAACGATAAGAATGAACATTATTTTTTATTTTTTTTTTGCAAAAGAAAGGACTGAGGGGAACAGAAGAATCGAAAGGTGAAGAAGTGGATTGGGTAGGTAGTGGCGGGTTCCCCCACCCAAAAAACGGGAAGACGTGAGGTCATAAAAATGATAAATGGAGAACTTTGGCACCCTGATTTATGCAGAGCTTATTGATTTTGCAATTCCATTAGCCCCCGACAGTATGAGGGGGTATCTCTAGTCAGAAAAAAGGTCTCCCCTTCCACCCACTTGCGACGGTTGTCTCCGAGTGGTAAGGTGTCCCACTAAAGGTCAGGATGGAGGCATGGGGGATCCTTATTTTATGGCATTTAGATAAGCCTCTTTTCGGAGCATCACCAAGCCAAGCCACATTGGAAAATTCTGTGCATAAAGTTATAGGATGTTGCCATGCAAAGATAGTGGTCAAGGCGACAGAAGTGCAGTAGGCTGTATCCAAGCCACGCGCTAATTACATCATGAAGTAATCCTCGGGTGTAATTTACTCATGTTTGTCGACATCTTTACGTAACATCCAGTACGTGCAGCTTGTAATTAGTGTTATTTATTCATACGTGTTTCAGTTGGACCACTGCTCTCCGCAGATAGAGCTCATTAAACAATGGCATGAACTCTATTTGTTCAATAATTTATACGGTTGGATTACACCTGTTTTATAGCACAAATGAAACAATGACACTATTTTGAGAATAATGTTCGTATTTTGATGGAAATTTATTGAGCGCATTTTCTACTCCCGGGATAAGTTTGTAATTGGTTGATAAAAATATTCTGCCAAATGTATTTTTTCTGCAGTCATGACGTTCCATAAATCTTCAAGATACAGTGTGAAATTTTTTTAATGTACACCTTCTTCTAGAAGAGCACTAATTTTTGGCGCCATTCGTCATCAGAGCAAGAAACCATTTCCTTTACTTTTCATTTCCTTTAGTGGAGACGGGCAAGGCTTTAGAAAATTTACATGTTCATGCTCTCTTGACCCTTCAAAAATGGGATTTCTGTTCCTGGCAGCCAAGCAAAAAAAAAAAATGGCGCGATATAAAAATTACATAAAGAGTTGAGTGCCATAAATCAAGTCAGGGTGGTAAGGTTTCGCCTTGGGCATTCATATCCTCTCTTTTTAATAATTTTTTTTCTGACCCCATTTTCAACTCGCAAAAATTCGCTGAATTACAGATCAACGCGAATTTTTGCAGGCATTAAGATAAGCCATGTCGTCACTATAGTTTGAAAATGTTGACTAGATGTGTCTAATTACTTGCAGATTCACATCATGATCCGGATAATAATTCAGTGTTGATTGTCGTTGCAGGAAGAGCCGTACGTGATGGTCCGGAACATGACTGGCAAACCTAGGTACAACGGGTTCTGCATCGACCTCCTGAAGGCCATTGCCAATCTTGTCGGATTCAACTATGTCATACGAGCTGTGCCTGACAATAAGTATGGGGCCGTCGACCCAGACACCGGAGAATGGAACGGAATCGTCAAGGAGCTCATCGATAAGGTCAGCATCCCTCTTTTTGACGAACACACCCTACGATACTTCCATCGTCTCAACAATGGGGAACTAGCCTTGGTCTGGGATTTGGGATTTTTGTTCATAACTAGCTAGCCCATGCCCGTAAACATACATTCCATCACTCTGTTGCATC
>JYFJ02006622.1:0-18741 GCA_000934665.2 Catajapyx aquilonaris | reverse complement strand
AGTCTCCTCAAAATACTACTCTATAGTATTGCAGGGACAAGAAATAAGATCATGGCCTCTCTCATCATCCTGGTACATGATGGTGAGAGAAAGGGAATAAGTCGGTTATTGGGAGTGAGAATAACACTAAAGTCATATATCATACAGGCGTCGTATGCCTATGTGGTAAGTGGTTGCCGTTCGAATCAGCGGGAGGAGAAAGGGGGCAACATCAAAGTCTTATACTGGTTGGGCTACGTATACCGGCAAGGACGAACCGCAGGGGTTTACGAATCCTGCGTGAATTATAAATGCATTAACTTACACTAACTAAACCGAAACTATCTTGATTTTGGTAAGTGGTTGAAGGGTGCAGGAGGACTGATGACACGAAGATCGAATGGAATTATTCATACGAACATGATAGTTATCGTATCTAAGACAAATTCAATAATATTTGATGGTTGGCAACCAAGTCATAATCGAGTCACTCAATTGTTGACGCCTAAGGAGGATACCGTGGAAACTGAATGAAATATATAACAAGTTGAATGAATGAAATGTTTATTTAATAATAATGTAATGAAAATAAGGTAAAGCATATATTTATTTAAGCGGTTAGCGTACGTAATTCCGCATAAAGTGTAGAGATGATATTTACACAAAATAATATTTAAATAGTGTGTGACTGTTGTCACACATGGATTCCAGTTGCACGCATTGCTGCTCATAATGAATTATTCACTTATAATTTTATTTCGGGGTTCTGTTACGTCCTTGGGCTTTTTGTGTAGGGGATCGGGCACTGCAGCACGTCGGGCCGGATACGTGTTCAAAATATGAAGGCTGTACTTGCAACGGTTTTTGATATATGCTTGACAGAAAAACTCGTCCCAACAACAACAACAACAACAAGGAAAATTTTCATTGTTGTTTTTGCACGATGATCTTACTTATAGGGACTATCGTCCCTACAATATCCCATTCAAAATATCAAGGGACAGCCTATCTTTTTTATTAGGAAGTCCACGAATGAAATGATGAAGTACATGAGCCATGTCGTATCTAAACGCCCCTTCATCCAAATCATGCATTCTGTCCACTGCGTAGTTCTCTTGTCACATGAAATCCAGCCACGTCATTCCACACAGTTCTTCACTCCTGTCATAGAGCAAGGCTGGTCAATGCTCTGACGGTATTCAACTATGTTTCTACATAAATTAGGTCGTTCATTTACATCTGATTCAGTGTTAGTCCGGTGAAAACCTACAGAAAAAGTTGGCGTGGAAGCCCTCAACAAATCCCATCGCTCCACTGATACCAAGATTATCCCCAAGGAAGAGACCCAAAGCAAAGTAAATTCTTTGCACCTCTCCATCCACTTCTACAGTGACACTCTCTGTCTGCAGGAAGTTCAACTCCTCAATCAATGCTTGAAACACCTTTGCATTGGAAAATGTCAATCGATCTGTGCTGTGGAGTGAAACAAGGCCAGGAAAATATTGTCCACAGTTGACCGAAACTCGGGTGGAATGCATGGAAATGAGTAATAAACTGCACCAAGTTTTTGAATCCCTGAATGGGAACCCAGCGGGTTGTTCACTTCGAAGTCATCATAGTATAGAAAGAGAGGTATGACTTGTCTTCCCAGGGAAGTAACTTGCAATTTTGTGGCGCCATGCTTCCCCTTGAATGAAATTTGAAATTATTCCAGTCTGGTCTGACAGCTCTTCCATGTAACTTAAAATGGAAGACAAAACACAAGGCAGCCTCATGAGCTGATTCAAAACATCTCTGATGGGGACAAATTTGGCATTGACAGGAGTCATTTTCTTCACAATTTTACCTCGAACCACCTTGTCATCCACCCTATTCCTGACTGGGTGGACCTGTGCGTCCTATAGTGACATCACTGGTTTGAAATGAATTGGTATTGCTAACAGTTCAAAGCAACTTTTCATTTCTCAATTTTTTAAATTATGTGAGGTACAACATGAAACATTTGCAGCCTTCTTGCAAGCAAAGAAAGACATTGTACTGTGTACAGGCCACTTGGTGCGGGGGGGAAATTTGTAGCCCTTTTGCTTGGACTGGAGAACAGTTGCTCAACTGGAAATGGGAAAGCGGTTAATTTCAGCATGAAGCCTTCCTCCACTTGAAGAGTTAACTCCTGTGGCCACTTCAAATCTTCCCTGTCTGCAAGCTGTAGGTTATTGGGCAACATTTTCATCGGTGCCATCCTGTTGTGGTAGTCTGTCATATAACAGCAATGCCCAACATTTTTTGGTGTTTATACTTTGCTGTACAGAGTGAGCCATGTTGCTAGACAGTGGTGTAAACATCTTCAGTGTCATAGTTGATTTACATTGTCTCGGGATTTCTAATATATATGAAGTATATTATGGTCTAACAAAGCAGTTATGCCCTGAAGACATGATTTTGGACTCATCATAGCAGATTCCCCCAGAGTGGCATCCTTTGTCTTTGATCATTGGTCTCCGTTTCGTCATCTTTTCAAATGTGGGCTTTTCCACATGGGTAGTTATCTTTCTCTGCCAAGGGAGTACAGGCTGGCTGGAGATTAAGATATTGATCTTTAGAAATCAGTGCCTGCTATTAGTGCAAGGGGCATTCATTTTGTGGCATCATATTCCAGGGCCTTTAGTATGAGAAATTGCTGTACTATTACTACTATATGAAAGTCTGGTTTACTTTCCGTATAAACAGATTCAGCAGGTTTATTGTCTTCGACTGCGTGATAAAAACAATGGCACACATTTTCTGCTTACAGTTCAAGTTTAGTACTGTTGCTATGGATTGAAATGAAATCTAAGTGTACACTCATAGGGACTCGGACTTTCCTGAATGACCCCTTTTTCCAGCATTTTCTGCACCTGAGCCCTAATTTCATTCCGCCCTTCAGAATGCACCCTATGTGGTGGTAGGCGAAACGGTATGGCATTGCCGACATCAATATGGTGTTCCATGAGGTCCGTTCTCCCCTGGTCACTTCCCCTCCCTCCAAAGGTGTCCTCAAATTCCGCCAATAACGCCAATGATATAATTCCCATGCTGCCATATATGCAGGATATGTAGAGTCCACCACCAAATGTAATTCTGCCCTTTTTTCTTTTGTTTTTAATGTTTTTTTTGGTCTACCTCCCACCGAATAAAATTATCCCCATAAGCCCCAAAAACACCAGACAAATAAGTGGGCGTTTAGGACCCTACCGGGGAAACAATAAGGAATCCCCTTTAGGGTGGTCCTCTCACCGCATAACAGGCACCCACTCCGAGAGGATTTTTTTTTTTGAGAATAGGAGAAAGCTCATTTCATGACTTTTAAGTTATCTGTCAATGAGTCGATGCTGTTCTGCAAAAATATTGAACATGGTCGCTGGTGCCACTTGAGCATCAAACACCCTCAGTGCCGTGTAAATTTTTCTAGCCTTCAGTTTCATCAATGTAGGCAACATTGCATTTATTGCTGCTTTCTCCTTTCGCTCCTCAGAGTTCACTAGTACTGTTGATAAGGATTGAAATTAAACGTAGCGTACACGGGAGATCAGCAAAAGAGTCATGCTGTTCGTTCTCACGGTAATATCTGCGACACAGGTGACACTGATATTTCTTTCCTGCTCCCTTCCCGTGGATTTGATAATTTCAGTATTACCTGGCTGAAGTCTTTTGTGCCCACTTTGCTGGGCAGCTGGACCCTTTTCAGGTGCATCTCGCAAATTGTGGATTTGTTTATATTTCATCGAGTTCCTATTCGCAATAATCTGACATTTTGAGTGCATGTTGTAGATTTCCAAGAGGGAGAATCGCTATGTATTTTTTAAATTCTTGTATCTGTCGATGGAGTCTGTCGTCCTTCTCTCCTCATGTTTTGGCCTGCATATCTCCCATTCCTGTCTGCAGCCGAGAAGATGAGACTAATTTTGATCATAAGGGGCAAAAAGTGAATCAAAATTAAGTCTCAAGGCCCGCCTAATATCTCAGATATTGAAATTGTTTGCACTTGGTATCTACAATTGAAACGACTTGATACAGTTTTTTTTTAAGCGGTACCAACGCAAAATAAGGTTGCGCAGTTGCATTGGCTCTTTAAATGTTTTTCTAAACAACAAAATTATGTACTGTACTATGAGTGTTTGAAAGTAAATCAATTAACCTGCTGCCCATATGAGTTTTTCACGTTTCATGCTTATTCCGCTGGGCGAGTTTTAATGTTTACTTCCTCTTGACATGTGCAATTGCAATTTAAAGGTGTGGCAAAAATCAGGATTGTCGTACCCTTTTGGATCACCCTGTACACTAAAATGACAAAGGAATGAACACTTACGTCTATTGGTCTGAGCCCCTCTTGCTCGTGGCCTGTGAAGAAGAAAAGGGTGTGGTTCGTGGTTAAACAGGAGCGTGCCTTATTGAGAAGGAATATGTCGCCATGCGGCACTAAAATTATTTGTGCCTGTTACCTGCAGCAATGGTGCCAAACCTCGTGTCCATAATGCTTTTGAAGTTTGGATGTCATGTATGCTCACTTCACGAGTTCCGGTTACGAGGTCTCTGATCATATTTTCCTTCTTCGGGCTGTATCGGCTGTACACAATGTTAGTGGATTTATTTGCGCAGTGTATTATGCATTTTTTCTCCACATCTCATTTTTGGACATATGTTGACATATAATTTGACTGAATAGTGCTGTATCTACAAGAGTAATAATATATGAAATGACATATAATGTGAAGCACATTTCTTCAGGTCTTGACACTTTCATGACATTTAATAACGAGACCGTCCGTCCTGGTTTGCAATTCCAACGGTCATATCGCCCTATGATGCAAATGGAAACAATAAGTACCGGTAACCCTATAATAATCATTCAATAATGGAACCTCATGGAAATATGCCATACTCTGCAATAGTGTAGCCGAAAATGAACGTCGTGGGTTTCTCTGGTCTACAGGCCATGCGTACATAAAAGAATGGTCAACTCAGAGTAATGTGATCAAGGCAATTCTTTAAGAAAAGGATAAAACAAGACTGCCTCAGTGATGGTATATTGGAAAATCTAGAAGAATATGCTGCTAAAGGATTAAAGTGCACCCTCCATGGCCCAGTGCATCAACTAAAGTTGCTGGTGTTGTTTTTAACTCGAGGGGTATAGTTTTAGATTAGCCACAGAAATGGAAGCAGCTGAAAAATTTGACGACATTGTGTTTCAATATAAAGGGAAAAAATCAGGAAACGGTGCATCGCGTCATACAAGCGAGACACGAATGGGATGATACCAAAAAAATTTAAGGTCGAGCTTAGTTAACATACGACACACATACACAGAGTTCTGCCTGGCAAAGTTTTTCAATTCTTTTCGAAAAATTCAACACTTCCCAGAATTTGAAGGTGAAAAGAATGACTTTGTGATTTGCACCAATATTGGTTTTGACTTTTCTAAAGGTTCAAAGCGGAAGGGAAAGAAGCCTGTTTTTCCCTTAGGTAAAGATATGTTTTGAGGAATTGGGTGGTGTAGATGATGTTTAAGAAGATCCGAGGTATAAATTCGATGATGATTTTGTTGAGACGCGATGATTTGAGTAACCTCACTCCAAAATCCAAAGTGTCGTTGCTTGACAAAACCGAAATTAAGTTTCAAGGGTGTGAGTTGGCTATAAAAGAGAATGTTCCCAAAGAGTGTTGCCAGCATGTAATAGATTCAAAAGTGTTAAAATGCTTTTGCCAATGGTCATCACATAGAAACTGGAGCAACGCAGTCAGAGTTAGGAATAAATGATGGGTATTATGTTCAACGGACTTGGAAGCGTTTCCAACTTCATATTGCAAAGGATAACCTGAAAGAACTGTGGTCACTAGTTGTGGGGATATTTGCCATACGTTACATTACAGAGCAAGATCTCAGTGCATTGCTTGCTGCAGTAGAAATATCAGAAGATTAGCATAAGAATAGCATGAAAATTTTGGGTCTTGGTGATGAAAATAATCGTTTCATAAAAATGTGCAATGAAGCAAACCATCATGTCCACTGGATGGACTACAATAAGCATGATCAAACCCTGAATTGGAAGCATACCCATGGTAGTTTGTCCACCTTGTGCAAATTTCAAATGGGAGGAAAACGTGGACAAAATTGTGTGCAAGTCGGGCATAATTTCTGGAGATCCTGGAGAAGGTAAATCTACCTTTCTAAATGAGTTTGGTGCTGATCAGTTGCAGTCCTTATTTTGTACATGAAAGTAACACTAAACGACGTCCATACTGATATAGCTGCATCAACTGCAACAGACTTAAAGGGAGCTGTAGACTTCCTGTTTGAGACTGGGTGCGCAAGTCCAATATCGGATTTCGCAAAAAAAAGTTTGCTTTTGCATCGCCTTGAAAGACATGGCCAGGTTATGGTGTTACTGGACGGTTACGATGAAGTGCCACCTGATCTGAGAGGAAAAGTTATTGACTTGATCAGAACTCTGAGAGCTGTAATTCTTAAGATCAATGTGTGGGTGTCGACGCGATCATCTGCAGGCTCATTTAGAAAATTCTCTTAAGAATATTCTCCTACGTCTTGAATCCATTCAATGAAGAAGAGCAAATTATGTTTTATAAGATCTAGGACGCGAAGATTAAGAATAATCTAGGTCGAAGTCAAGTTTCTCATTCCGGACAGAGCAGGAAATTTTCAGCATTTGCTAAAAATGACTTCATATGAAATACTTATGAAAAAAAATAAATAGACTTTCCAGCACGGGATGCCATGAAGGACCTTTCGTTTGAGCACGTTATTTTCGCGTTATTTGCTAACCCCCAACCTGGGAAGATATCATTCCTAACCAACTGGGAGGATCCTGCAACCATTGCAAGCACGTCTCAGAATCCCTGCATGTCCACGATGTGGTCGTGTTTGTCTTCCAATGTGCCCTATTCCCACCGCGATCACATTTTGCGTTATTACGGGGTTATTATATTAACTTGTATTATATTAAGGGAAGATACGGCATTGGATAAGTGTATTACGAGTCTCTCACACGAGCAGAACGGGCAGGTTTGCTATAACAAGGAACATTTACTCCCGAAGCCAAAAAAATGACATTTCATTACTGTTCGGGATCGGTCTTAGTAACGTGTGCATAACCTTCCATCTTTGTAATGTCACACAATCTGAGACGGCGGGTGGTGCCGAAGAAAGACACGCCAAGATCCTGGTAATTCTGTCTAATAATTCTGCATCTCTGCACAGTTGAGATGGAAGTCAAATGAACGTCACTCTCTTCGGTGGTTATTTCTTGTCGTGGTCTCTTTGCTGTGGAGTTGGCCTGCAGCAATCTGTCCCAATTTTGATGGGTCTCTGTGCATATAGTCCCTCAGTAATTCCTCTTCCGGTTCACTTCCGACGGCCTTGCTCATATAAAAGACAAATGGGTTATGTTAATGCATCTGATGAGATACATTAAATTACCTCTGCCCTTATATGGCCAACATGGACTTCTGACCCTTTCTACGTGTACAAAATTTCGCAACCAGTAACTCAACTTGGCTGAAAGGACATGTGATGGTTTCATTCTGACGTACTCAGCTTTCAGTTCAGGCTTGACACAAGATATACACCAAGCTATTGAGTGTTACTTATTATATCATTAAAGCCTTTCAGTACAATACAGGATACAGGACTTGGTCCAAATTTCGTCTTCTCTTTTCCTCACACTCAATCATCAGGGACTCAGTGACGTTGCGATATGTTTCAAGTTCAGTTATCTGCGTCACGGAGCCTACAAAACTCACCCAGAGTTTATTTTATTTTATTTATGCATCATCTTGTGTATGTCAAGAAGTTAATCACTGGCACCTCCTGTCTCCTCCGCTTCTTCGCTCTTCGTTTGGGAGCGGGGGTGGGCTGCTGCTTCTCTTCCTCCTTCCCCCACCAGAGCCCCAGTGGCATGAACACAGGATCTGCTGGAAGACTATGGAGCCACCGGGATGGCAACTCCTGTTGGGGGGGCGTCCCCCTCGTCCGACGAGCCATTCTCAAATGCTAAGGTGGAGAGAAATATTTCTCTGAAATAGTCAAACGTTGCTCGCAGTTGTTGTTTCTGAAGAGGAATGAGGCTGTCCAGGCCTGAATTATTCCCTCTGCATAGATTTTCTCACGTGGTCCCCAACTTTAATTGCATTTAAAGCGAGATGTACAGGATTCATGCTTCTATATTAGAAGAGTCAATGAAATTCCAGGAGTTACTGCTGCTATGGACCCCATATTATCACGGAAGGTGCCATGTCCGTCACGTTTCGCGGTTCAATGTTTTTGTTTTTAAATTCACGGGGTAAATACTGCATTTTGTTCATTTAATGCCACTGTTTGTACTTTGCTGGTTCATTGAGCCAGTAATTCTGCAACAATGAAAAACCAGTCTGGAGTTTTCCTGGATTCGGGCAGATCAATCATTCGCCCTATCAGAAAAATGCAATATGATGAAACCCATCATCCAAATATGATAAATGCGGAACTGCAATATTATCAACTCAATCTTACTGGTGCTGGTCGGGAGAGGAAGCAACCGGTTGTTGTTGTAGGTGTGCTTTGCCATGGTCCTTGTGATGTGGCGCAGCGAGGCCAGCAACAATCGAACGTAAAACAGGTGATCACAACCTGTACTGCTGTGTACTGTGGTTATCGTCCTCAAATATGATCCTACTTCGTCCCTTTTCCTCCCACCGCCGCGGCGGTGTAGTTAAACTCATCCACCGTTCTCCTGTACTGGACCTTCAGGTACTTGAGGAGTATTTATTGTTCTGAAATCACCTTATAATCACCACGTCCTTCTCCTTACATCATTAAACGTTGACAGTCAAAGCAACTGATGGGGTTAGGGATGTAGACTTGCACTGGACAGGACACCCACCCGGACCTGGTTGTCAAACGTCAACATTATCAGATCTGTAGGGAGCTTTTGTCTGTCCTTCTTAAATTTGAACCTCCTCATCCCCGTGACTAGAAGAAATGTCCGGGTTGGTCCTGTCCCGGAAAACTTGGGAGTTTGGTGTCCAAAAATACAGCAAATTACTATCTCTCCCGCTCGTAAGCTAGTGTCGCTCCTTGCCTGATTTTGAAGGGAGCAGGTGGGACTCAGAAGATCTGCGCGATAAGCGGGGGAGTTGCCAGACCTGAGTATTACTAGACCGTGTTAGCACCACCTGCCCTTTTTTGTTATCATATAGTATCTAGGTCAATCACTTCCTTTTACAATGATTTTATGTCCTCCGCTTGAGAACTTATATCTTCCGAACTCTCATCCTTTAAGTCTGAGAGTAAAAGTCATAATCGTGGCACGCGTATTTACCGTTAATATCAAGAGAGTACGATGAGTATCCTGACTATTATTATTGGACAATATCGGATTGTTCATCGCATGACCAATGTCAGTGTTTTCTCACTGCTTTATTATTTTCACCAAATTATTCTCATAGTAATTGAAATGGGACACATGTTAAAAGGAATACTTGAACTGCAGCATCCCTTGGTCACCCAGTGTTTCATTCCCATCCAGGATAGTGGGATCTGGAAATTACTCTTCGTGACACCTGATACTGACAGCCAAGTGGCCAGTGGTGGCGGATGGTGTGGCTGTATAGAGTCCACTGTTTCATGTTCAAAAAAGTGGTGTTTTCCCCTGTGTGTCAACCTGTTTCTTCCCACGTGCAATCGAGCCCTTTGGGGAGGGTAGTATGGGTGCCTTTTCCCCTCCTCGAGCTCACTTATTAAATAACCGGTACTTCACTTGCTCCTCAACTCCAGGCATGACTAACTAGCACTTGTCGCATGTCTCCTTACGTATGATGCATCACAGGGAAATTACAGATGCAGAATTTTGCACCAAAGACTTCATTCTTGATGTCATGTTGTCATCAGAACCTGCAAGCAACGAGCAGGTGCCGGCTTTGGTGGTGGGACTGGCTCAAGTCACAGGGGTTGGGGTGGTATTTTGCTGCCTTCCTATTGGCTAGTTGTCACAGGATGGCGTGATTAGATCCCTGTGGTCAGGAAGGTCACAACTGTGGGTCAACAATGCAGTGGAAGCGTAATTTCATTTAGTTCAGTTCAACCTTGATCATGTATTACCAATGACAAGTACAGTTTCATCATGGCCAAAGCCACCGTCACAATCTCGTGGCAGAGGTCATGCCTTGAATTAATATGACCTGCTCTTGGAATGGGATATTCCCACATGGGTTAAATTCTGAAGTACAGTTAAACGTGCATAATTTGGAAGTTCCTACTTGGATTCTCATAGGTTTTTCACAAATTACTGGAGAGGCTTTAATACGCGTATGTGACAGCAAAGCAAATGCACACATGATGCACTCCGGTAGATACAGGTGCAATGTTCGATCCGTTGTTAGTAGGATAGTGCCCGTAGTTCTCTTTGAATTGAGAAATGTTTGTTGTGGCGTCTTGGGCATCTTGTTGTAGTCTCTTTGCTGTGGAGTTGGCCTGCAGCAATCTGTCCCAATTTTGATGGGTCTCTGTGCATATAGGCCCTCAATAATATTCCTCTTCCGGTTCACGTCGGAGGGCATTGACCATGTAAGACAAATGGGTTAGGTGAATGCATGTAGTGGATATTGAATTACTTCTGCCCTTATATGGCCAACATGGACTTCTGACCCTTTCTACATGTACAAAATTTTGCAGCCAATAACTGAACTTGGCTGAAGGGACATGTGATGGTTTCATTCTGACTTACTCTGCTTTCAACTCAGGCTTGACGCCAGATGTACACAAAACTATTGAGTGTTACTATTGAGTGGCCATGGTCCTTGCTATGTGACGCAGCGAGGCCTGCAACAATCGAACGTAAACAGGTGATCACAACTTGTACTGGCGTTAATTGATTTTTGAAGGTGGTATGATTATTGAACTCAAATATGAAGTACTAACAGGTACATATCGTCATACAAACGAAATGAGTGAGACACCTAACATGAATCATTATAATAAGAGGAAATGTGGATTCTGATGCTGACATCAGATGGAACGTTTATGTCTTTTTCATGGAAAATATCCATTCCTCCTTTTTCACACACTTGACGCTTTCGAATTATGACCACCTTCACAGGTCAAAGGCTCCACTGTGCGTCGTCGTGCAAGGGTGTGTCCCCCCATTCTTATCCTTCAGGTCACGTGTGGCGTCTTCGTCAAGTTTCTACTCATCAAAACAAACATCTGGGAAAAGCCAAAAGAATATAATCTAAGCCTGATATATAACCCTGTGTGTGCATAACCTGTGCCTGGCATGACTGGTGTGGGAAGCTTCACTGAATACCGTCTTACTGTGTTTGAGAAGACTGTTCTTGCAACCTTGGCAGCACAATCCCATTGCTATTGTTAAGTACGAGTGTGCTTTATCTTTACACAACATTCTTCCAAGAGGAAATGAATGTTCTGCCAACTTTAGCCGAATAATGGAGCGAAGTGTACAAACTTACGGAGTGGCTTGACAGGAGTGATAATAACCCTGCAATTGTGTTTGAATGGGGAAGGTGAGAACTTAAATTGCATACTTAACTAGGCATGTAAATATTTTCCTCACTGTCTGTTTTGCTGTTATTCTTCGTCACTGCCGTCGAGTCTAATTCTGGACTGCAATAACAGTGCCTTATCTCTTCCTGTTGGCAAACAGATACCCTTCACGAGGTAGAAATGTGTGATTCATGTCTACTGCTTCTCAGATTTTGGTGAATTAATTAGCATTGTGTTGCAAGAGAGTGTGCAATTACGAATACCTGCATTGCTAGTTTATTTTTGTTGCAGACAAATTGGGTCCTCGCAAGTTCAGGTGTCGCTGTCCTCTCCGATGGACTTCTCAGAATCTTCAGGTCAATTTTCGCAAGTGCTGCACTGGCCAATGGGAGCCCTGCCGAATGCGTAGTTAAAGTTGACTGACAAGCCCGTGAATCCTGCCCATCTCCAAAGCTCGGCATATGGATCGGTGTCGTACTTTTCCAAGAAGAGAGCGTACATGTGTGTCACATCCCTCAGTCTTCAAGTATCGCATTTTTGCTCTCTTACTGTACCTGCACACTTTGTAGGGGAATGAACTCATGTGCTCTGTCATGAGTTGGTTAATGTCAATTGATGATGGTCGTGCTTTCCCCTTTGATCAATTTCTTGTCGAGCCATAGTGCTCAGTCGTCGGACGCGCTTCTCTCCGACACCATGGGGAGAGCATAATCCTTTTTTGCACACAATGGTTGACTTGTGTCCTAAAATAAAAATGTGTTACAATCTTGTGCCTTTAGGACCATACATAAATTATTACGAAACTGCGTACAGTACGTACACACTCATTGATATTCCGTCGCACATTTCGGTTCTACGATTCCAGGTACAATTAATTGCACTCTCCCTTTGCTAGTATCGCTTCATGCGTAGGACGCTTTGCTGATGACAATGTATTTTCCCAGGCAAAATTAATGGAACGGGTACACGTCAAGATTTAAAGCAAATGTCTGTAACTCTGAAAATACGGCATATGGTCAATTACATAAGTTTTGAGAAATAAGCGAAATGGCCTGTCGCAGGTTCGCAAAAATCAATATTGATTTTGCTCGTGCTAGTTTGGCCTCCTGTTAGTGCCTGATGGGAAATTCATGTTCACAATCGCATGTGAATATTGTTTGGACTGGGTCAAGAATCTCATTATATTAGGCCTTTAGTAGAACTCGGAGTATTATACGTAATTATGAACACCCGATCCCTCCTTCTGGATATCTTACAAGCCAATCGCAGTTCTCAGTGCTTTCTGTGGATATTTGTAGCGCCCTTTGACACTACACTTGGCAGATTTCGGGATACGGAATTCTTCCAAACGACGGCCGGTTTTAATGTCGCCACGTTTGTCGCCTATGTGACCGTCTACAACTGGTGTGGATTACCAATAGTGGCAGAGACATTTACTATGGGATACACGGAGAGAATAGCTTTCGTGTGTCATGTTTCGGTTGTGGTGGCTAGTGATTCTAATGCAGACTAAAACTCAGTTGGCGCATTGTTATGTGAAGCCAGGCTTGTATCGATGTCTCATTAAACCAATCCACGTTGCGAACATACTCGATAACAATGGTCATCCTGTGCATTAACTTCACATTTAAGTACTTTTTTTGCATTGTCGTCGATGAAATATTGCGCGGAGCAAATATTGATTTCCTCTTCGTCTCATATTGTATCCTTGTGTGGCACAGTTCCTTATTGGCCCACATACTCATGACACATGTGGCCTACTTGGCAATGATCATTAGCAAAATTATGCAGGAAATTAACCGAGCCATTAGCAACATATGTCACAACATTTGCGACCAGAATGACCCGGAGCAATGGGTCAAACCGGATTACGATCAGCTGTTGGATCAGTTTTCTTCCTGGATCCGCCTAGTGGACGATGTGTCCCGATGCTACGGGGTGCCCTTGATTTTTCTCTACCTTTTTTTCATAGTGCCCATCATGGGTTTTAGCTGATTGTTCTGGCGCGATTCAAAGTCGCCGAGACTGGAAGAGGAAGACACGCTATCAGATGTTCCCCCTAAACAATATACCTAAACCAATCCATCATATTGCCTCGGATCTTCGTATGGTGTAGACAACCTGTCTGTCCAGCATTTATCTTGAGGTGAAACATATTTGTATTGCTGGATTGGCCTGATTTTCGTCTTGTGATGTGTGCTGTACACGACGCACTCTTCGCACTTGTCTTGAGATGGCACTGTGCTCAGCATGTCCCAATTGGTCCTCTGCACATTTATCACAAGATTATCACATGCTTTCATGATAGTTCCCTTTGTATTATTGTATGCTCTTTCCACCAATTTTTTGCTTGAATGGTTTAAAAAGGCAAAAGTTTTCTATGGCACATTAAGCGGCGTTGGGCGCGGACAGTACTTGGTTACCTAGGAAAACCGCGTGCTCTTGGCCCATTTTTTTGAATCACTTTTTTAATTTTTCACGCTGATTTCAGAAACTAAGATATTGTATCAATGTCTTGGGACGATTTTTTTAAAAATCATGCTCCTTTACTATTTGGTGAACCTTATTTGCACGAAGTTGCTGCCTCCTGATTCCCACCCTCGATGCCCAAATGTGAGAATGACACGTGGGTCATACAAACGAATTCTTGTTCGCCTATACCGGATGATTATCGTTCGAAATTCTCGACTCCATAAAGCAAAATATGCCACTTTCTTTGGGAATAATACGGCTAGGATGAAACCAACTTGTGTCGCGAATCGCATTTTCTCAGCCAAGGCCATACCACGTCGAAAGCACCAGTTCTCTGGGGCTGCAGGGCCACATATTGGCTTGGTCGGTCCAGAATTTCCATATTAGTAATGTTGCCCCTACAGCCAATGCCTCGCTATTTAATAACAGGTGTTTCTGCCGAACCACGCGACAACTATTATTGTTATTAACAGATGGCTGTGGTCCATCTGTTGAGAAAAAGGGTGTAACATACATCCCGACTGATGCCGACATATGATCATCAATTGTGATTGATGACACTTGGATATTTTAAAAGTTCATTTGCTTAAGGACACGCTCGTGATTACTGCAAAATTATAACCCCGAACTACGTAACAATTAAGTCCTTCCATCAAGTTGCTAAATTACCTACCTAGGAAGCCCCACACATTCGGGTGGTATCCGATGATCCTCAACAGTTTGGCATGAAAACTTTCCACGTTGTTATTAGTTCGCCTCTCTTGGCCTGGCAAAATCTGTGGTCCATAACCTGCCGTATATATACCTGACAAATGACCGGCCCAATGCTACCGTCTGTGGACTCATTGCTTCCACCTCAGCGTCTACCACTTCCACCCCCTCCATGATCTTCTCTGGCGGTAGAAGTGGCAAAGCCATCGTCATTTTCCCATCAATTACGCCTAGCCTGGGGTCCCGTCGCGGCGGCCATTCTGAAGTACTCAGCTTTCAGTTCAGGCTTGACACAAGATATATACCAAGCTATTGAGTGTTACTTATTATATCTTTAAAGCCTTTCAGTACAATACGGGATACGGGACATGGTCCCAATTTCGTCTTCTCTGTTCCTCCCACTCATCAGGGACTCAGTGATGACATGCATAGATTCATTAAGAATAATTGAGGTTTCACAGCCTGCAGGGTTTTCCTTCATTGATATTCCAAGTGGCTCACCGGTTCGGTTTCACTTTACCAGAAGGTGAAAAGAAGGTTGCAGATGTCACTAAAATGTTCATGGATTCAACAAAAAACCAACGGCCTTGAGTTCATAGCCACCATACCCAACATATGGGGAAAAAAAGTATCAATAGACTTTTAAAATGAGACATTGCACAGGTTTCTACCTCATCTAGTTATAACTTAATCTGAACTGACCTAACGTAGCCTCATTTGACAAGACAGCATTTTTACACAGGTGCCGCTGAACAGGGGTTACCTCTGTATTTGGCAATATTCCGCCAATGTTGCTGCGGCTGTCCCGCTGCTTCACGTGGGCCTCGAGGAAGGAAAGCTCCTCGAAGCACCAAAGCGTCGGCTTTACTACTTCCTCCGCACCCGTACCGCTTTTCTGCCTCTTCTGTATTGCCCTTTTCATCCATGAACTGTTTTCGGAGGTATGTCTTCCGCCGTAGTCCTTGCCCTTGACCCACCCAAGCCCTCCTGAATGGCTTGCAGAATGGAAAATCGTCTGAGTTTTCAAATCCGCGTGGTGACGTCACAAACTGGATCGGAGACGCGCCCCACACTGGCTTAATTTCTCGTCCGTAAATATCCCCATCGGAGAAACTCAGCCAGTGTGGAACGGGCTTTATTGGTGCTGCTCGGGAGGGGAAGCGACAGGTTGTTGTTGCAGCACAGGTTCAACATCGTCCTTGCGTTTATCATAGTAAAATTGTGCTTTTTCTCTATTCCTATCCGATTTTTCAAGACAGTCAATGTCATTTTTTATTTCCACATCTAACATCCTTTGGGATAGGGATGCATATTTTTGTAGCCAGAAGGGGGTCATCCTTCGTCGTAGAATTTGTCACTGACTGGCCATATTCGTTCAGAAGAGAATCTAATTGTTTCGGCCAGTTGAAACGAGCTAAGTTTGATTGTGCAAGTAAATACTTCAACGCTCTGTGCGGTAATCTATGTGAGTCCATATTCACAACTCTCTTGAATATGCCTGAACGTGTCCTTCATGTACATTCTGTTATATTTAATGCTTTCCTCTTCCACATCGCGAAGGCAGTGCATGCATAAGTCGCCCCATGTGCAATTTATTCTTCAGCCCACTGGATGTCTTGCTCATCCTTTGGAATATGTTCAAAGCCATCACTCCCAGGAGTAAGCAGCAAGTTCAAATCCTCCCTGGATTATTAATTAACAAAACCTTTCACTCCTGAATATTCAAGTTTTCTACTATTTAATGTTTCATGGTGTTGTATAAGTAATATTCACTTGAATCATCAGTGAACTGCACATGTATAAAAAGGTGAATCATAATCCTGAGGCTGAAAATAATCCTTTGTGGTGTTAAGGTTAAGTAATGCCAAGTGCATACTTCCCAGAGTAAATAATTCACAAAGAGCACATGTGATTTCAAATTAAAAATCCATCAAATTCTCATTGTGGGCTTGTGTGGTGCAATATTCATTCAAAGTTTCCTTCCAGAGTATAGCGAAAGTTTCAAGCAGTAAATTTTCACACAAGTTGAGAAAAATTCTTAATTCATTACGTCAACTACTGTTTACGTGTATATCAAACATGGCACATCTCAACCTTCACGCTGAGAGTTTTCCAGTAATTTGGATCCAATGGGCTGCGTCTGCAAACATGATGATCATCACCTTATTTATAGGAGTCATTTGGATTCTACAGCCACATTTCTACATATTCAGCATTAAACACACAGTTCGTTATACCATCTTGACACGACAAATACAGTCCACGTCACTTCCACCTGCAGTGGTTGCTGTTGTTGTTGCTGCTAGTGCCTCTTCATACGGGCCGATTCCGGCCCCCAACTTAATCCAGGCGGCACAATCTCGGGATCTTTATATTGCAGCCGCTGGAACTTTTTTGGCGGCATTTTGGAAATTCTAAGAGGGAAAGAAATATTTCCATGAATGACGCAAACGTTGCTCGCAGTTGTGGTTTCTGCGGGTTTCTGAAGAGGAACAAGGCTGTCCACGCATGGATTATTCCCTCGTCAAACACATGTGGGCTTGGGACCCATTGCACCAACCCAGATATGCCGGGTTATAAAAGGGAGGCAGATGTGCGATTTTATGAATCCAAACAGATATGTACTCGTAGAATGACTGGACTCTGTGACCAATATGATCACTGAAATCAGAGATGGGCAGGCTATAAATCATTGGAAATGAATTCCATTCAGTTCCACTAGATCTTGGTAGGACATTACTTTGCAATCATGAGAGCCAATATAATAATTGTGAAACTCCCTTGAAAATATATGAATATCAACTCACCAAATGCTTATTATTGGACTATTTCGGATTGTTCATCACATGACATTGGTTGGAATCGGAACTTAGGAGCATTACGCTTCGATGATGGACGGGTATCTTCACCACTGTTACTTTGCCCGTCTAGGCGCAGCATGTCCGGCAGCACCTTGGCTGGTTTCCCCCCCAGTTTGAAATAGACATGTTCCTGCGGCTGTGAAGCGGAGAAATTTCGAAATCATTGGCCACGAGCCGGGAGTGCGGCCTAACCGATGTACTGTACCCTCTCGAACTCAATCTGCGTTAGGTTTATTTATCCAAACCGGACACCTGACAGGCCGGGAGACAAAGGAGACGGGGAAGGGTGGAAGGCAAAATCATATAAGCAGTTTGAAAAGCACACTCCCCACACGGCTGACTACACTCATTAAATTAAAGGGCAAACTCCAACGGGGGCCAAAACAACATCAAAAAACCTTTGGTCCATTCTGAATAAATATGCTTACGATGTAAATAAATGCTGAATGATTGAAATCACACGGTTGACCACACTCTTAAACTTAAAATTATTACAAAAACCGGGCCCCGACCGGTTTCGTCCCCCCTCGGGGACTCATCAGGGGAAAATAAAAACGACTCATGTGTGGTATGAATCCAATAAAAATGCTTAAAGAAAGATAAATACTAACATACCTTAAACGGCTTGTAAATCAGAAATGGACAGTGACGTTGTCAGCGAGGGAGATGATACACGTTGACAGTAACGTTGTCAGCGGGGACTGAACTTGTTTTGGGAAATCGCTCTTCAATTATATCGAATCGGGCGAATATGTACGGTGGACAAAGTGTCGCTTGGCGAATGTGCATCGGGCGAAAATGATGGTATGATACCACTGTAATAGCTAACTGTAATTCCAAACAATAGTCTATGACTCTATGGGCTAAAGAATGAAGCTCACCTGTTGGATCAGCTCCTGCGCTACGTGCGCTTGTTCGAATGTCACTAACCCATATCCATTGTAAATCTCGATTCCCTTCATCTCCCCAAATTGATCCAGGAGTGCCGCTAATTGTAATAACGACATTTGAGGAGGAATCCTTACGAGAACTCTATTCCCATCATCAGTGTCCATGGATCCCGGCGGGATTTTGCCGCCCCGTTGCCATCTGAAACAACAACATAAGTGGTTTCTCTAGATGTTTCTCTAAATGATTATTACCGGTATATTTACAAAGTTCAGTCAACCTTACTGCATTAAGGGGGGG
>JYFJ02006621.1:0-18742 GCA_000934665.2 Catajapyx aquilonaris | reverse complement strand
GGGTGTATGTTCCTGGGCATAACTCAATTAATTTGACATTTTTGTGGGTTGACCCATTATTGCATACCACTGTCCAATCATCCCTCCGCTTTCGATCACTTCTGTGTACGTTGACTGACATGATGTTCAACCTATGTACCGGACACTACACACCGGCTTGCTGCTATAAATTAATAAATAAATAACATATTTTGATAATCTATACGTATGTAAGGCAAAAATATATTTTTTCGTTTGCCAATGGCAAGAGACATTTGTTGGTGATTACCATAGAAACAGGCCGTGAGAAGAACGGGTTCCACTGCTAGTAATAATAATAAATTACACATGATCACCAAAAGTTCCCAAATTCGCTGCTAAACAAATTTTATTGTACTTTATCAGCAAATTCTTGAATTTTCGGCCGCCATCTTGGTTTTCGGCATCAATTTTGTAATTGTATGCCAAATCTGATAATTGAAATGGATTCCTAGTACTCTAAAACATATATGTGGACACCTATATTACCTCGCAGTGTCAACTGATTATGTCTGCAGCAAAGTTACGCTTGTTATAGCCGCCATTTTGAATTTCGAAAAAATTGGCGGGAAACAATGATTTCTCGACGTGTTCCCACATCCAAATTGAAGCGTACACATGAAAGCTACGTGCATGCCAAGTTTCATGCTTTCTAGGGACCGTAACTTCTTTTTTTCCCAACTAACAAGCCGTACTATATATGAGGTTGTATGAGGTCCCGGCTGGTTCGCCAGCGACGGTACTCTCTTCCTCGAGCGGTCCTCGGACCTGACTCGCATTTCTTGGTCGGACGGGGTGCTTGGGAGAATATCCCACCCCCGTCCCTGGGTTGGACCCGGCATTGCAGTACAGCCGGGGCCAGCCCTCCTCTCCCCCACCCTTCTCCCCCACCCTACCTTGCAATCCCACACCTTCCTCTCCTACCCCCGGCTGCCAAGGCTCGACTCAGACAGAGCCATACAAGCTGGGTAACCCTTCCTACCAACCAACCCACAACAACAACTTCCATCATGCATGGTTTCGTACAAATTTTAATTATTCATATAAAAATTATAATTATAATTAATTAATCTTCTTAAATATGTCAAAGGCAAAGTTTGTCGGTTTCCCATTTCCCTCCCCGTCTACCACCCCATCCTCGGGGTCGGACCCCCAATCCAGACGCGTCTCGGAACGGGTCCGGAACACGTCTAGAACGCGTCCCCACAAGGGGGTAACCACTCGACTGAAAAGTGTACACTGGAGTACCAAATTCAAGGAGTACCTAGGAGTAATAAAGAGTGAGGTACCTAAGGAGTACCAGGGAGTACCACTCGCAAGTGTACACCGGAGTACCGAAGTGATTACCCCCTTGCGTCCCCATCTTCATAATTTTATGCAGCATATAAGATAGTATTGCATAAGATAATCAAAATTTTCCGATTCAAATCAATTACCAGTTCATATTATTTGTATTTTCTAAATAATTATGAGTGGCACATAAATGATGCCAAATGTTCATATATCCGATGATGCTGCAACATTTCTCTCTCCGTATAATTACGGAGAGAAAAATGTTGAAAAATTCATTATCTTGGAGAGTTTCTAGTGAAATGTGATGCTGAGATTACACAGTATTACTATACGCATACAAGTAGTCAGAAAGTGCAGAAAATATATTATTACTGGAAAATAACTTTCGTTGCCACACTCAATTTGACCCTTTAGTAATATACGGGTAGTTCTTATATGTTTAATATTACCTCGACATGTGCACATAGGCCCCTTGTCCTCTGTTACGTACCCTACTTATACAGGGTGTAACAAGACCCCATGCATAAATTTTAAAGGTGGGTAGGGGACCCCAAAACAAACATTTTTGACCAATGAACCCACCCTCTAAAAAAATCATGAAATTCACTTAAATCGATAACTGGTTAGTGCCTGTAGTAACAGTTATGTGGTTGTTGCTACTCTACAGTAGCGTTGTCATGGTAGTGTTGACAATTAAGTACAGCACTGTAAAAGGTCGTCACCACCACAAATCAATGAACGCTGACATGAAACCCACCACCACCTTTATTGGACCTAACCTGCAATCAAAGGAGCTGCTCAAAGTGTCCTCCAGCCACTTATACACACAGCCTACTACTAGTACTGTACTAAATTGTCAGCACTACCATGACAACGCTCCTGTAGAGTAACAGCAACCACATAACTGTTACTAACAGACACTAACCGCAGTGAATTTATGATTTTTTCATAGGTCAAAAATGTTTGTTTTGGGGTCCCCTACCCACCTTTAAAATTTATGCATGGGGTCTTGTTACACCCTGTATACTAAACATATTGCAATTTGCATTGTATTGTACAGTAAGTTTCTTTTGTTTGACAGCATCAGACACTGAGCAAGGCTTTATCTTACGAGGATATAGATTAAATACCCACATAGTTAATAGCAGAGACCTACCATGCCGAAGAGGGAGAATTTGTTGTCCTTGAAAATTGCTTTGCTAGTGAAGAATTTGGAATATGGCAACAGTGGATTGTCGTATCCATCGAACAAAATTTCTCTAACGCTTCTTGTGACGAACAACTTTTGATTGTACGTTTGAAATATTCTATTGACGAAATATCCGCTCAGCCTCCATTCAGCTAGGTTCGATATGCTTGAAGCAGCTGCCTGAAATGTGAAAATATCAAGGCTATCAGATTTACTTGATCTTAGTGCTACAAACTGCCAGAGAACTGAAACTTACAACTAAAGGCATATTAAGTGTTGTGACCAAGTCGTCTTCTCTTCCATCGGACTGGCTGGGGTCAAAATAAAAAGTATCGGACTCTAGGTAAGTGACCGTTCCGCCGTCATCCTTCAGCGTAGCATTGTGACGTTGTCTCCACTGCCTGCGTAGTACCAGGAAAATGAACCATCATAAACCTGAGATTAATGTATTTATGGGCTGTATACTGTTTACAACCTAGGCATCAATTATACTTAAATACCTTAAATTGATACCTTGGAGGTGAAGTGGCCTAAGTCGATTTTCCCTCATTTATAGTAGGAGGTTTTAATATCATGAGGGGAATTTCATGAGTTATGTAACTGACAAGGGAAGGTCACAGGGTGATAATGACGGATCTTGATGAAATTTAACATGCTAATACAGGACAATATATGATACGAGACACCCAAAAATGAAATATTTCATGCGGAGGCCCATATTTGCAAAAGTTATGACGTCTTAAAGTTCAAGAAAAAAAAAAAAACCTTTTTCATTGAGTTCATAATGGGATTACATAACCGAAGCAGGTTGGCATAGTGGATAAGGCGTCCGACTGCTAATCGGGAGGTCCTGGGTTCGAATCCCGGGGCCGGCAACTCTGACCGTGGTTTTCTGTGGTTTCCCACGGTCCTTCCAGGAAAATTCCGGAGTTGCTTCCGTAATTAATAGGCCACAGCCGCTTCCTTCCGTCCCTATCCTATCCCAAAAAGCGCAGTAAAATGAAAGCAAAGAGTTCCTGGCAAAACAAAAAACTTCCCCCCTAAAGAGCCGATAGGCTGATAACGGGGTATGAATTATTATAATGGGATTACATTAGCGACCACATATAAGACCACATTGAAGTGTGTAATCAGTTTCTACACTTTGTCTCATCGGAAAAAAGTCCTACATAACGGCTCTGTATCTCTTACGGTTTAGGCCTTGATACCTGTCCACAGACGGACGGACGGACAGAGCCGTTCTGTAGGACTTTTTCCCGATGAGAAAAAGTGTAGAAACTGATTACTCACTTCAATGTAATTATGTGTGGTCGCTAATGTAATCCCATTATGAATGAAAATGTATTATTTTTGGAACTTTAAGACGTGATAACTTTTGCAAATATGGGCCTCCGCACGAAATATTTCATTTTTGGGTATCATATATTGTCCTGTATTAGCATGTTAAATTTCCTCAAGATCGGTCATTATCACCCCGTGACCTTCCCTTGAGTATGAAGAATTAATTATTCCAGTTTATTGAACGATCGTTAACGATCGTCGATTTTTCCCCGCATTTCAGGAGTCGTGACTTCTACAGTATAGGACGTCCTATACAGGGTCCTATACGGTGTGTAGGCTACGATTCGTTATTTTGAAAAATGGCACAGTTTTGTGAGTTTTTAACATTTGAATTTGTCCGTTTTTAAAAATTGAAAAGTCCACTTCTTATAATATATACTGTACATGTGTTTAAAATGCATACAGTGCACGTATGCATTGTAAAATGCTATTACAATATCTACACTGTGTCAGAGTTACGGCGACCTGACCATAAAGGCCCCGCGCCAAACAATATCTACACTATGGATATTAATTTCCGATTGTGTAGTGAATCGGGAATGAGCCACTTTTAAAATTAGACACCTTCACTCCCAAGGGTTTGCAATGCAGAACGATCAATAGAGTCACACTGGAATAATATAGCGCTATATAGGAAGAGATAATAATATTTGGTCTGTCTAAATGAGTAGGTCATTATCAAAACCAGGCTGTCACAGATTCCGAGTGTTAATTCCTGGTTACACGCATGAATACTATTTCCAATATTATGGGACATTTTAAAAATATACAGAATCTACGGATGGCAATCATGGCATCTATCGCCAACCCTATATTGAGCAAGATAGCGAATAGCGAGTAGCGAGTAGCAGCATGATTTTCGATAGTACAGTATTTTAACAGCTTCATTTACGCGTGAAGAATTAGTTTTTAAAGCCAGCATGCATGTGGAATGAAGGTATGTAGCCGTGCGAATGAACCTTATTGTTACTGGGGATGAGTGTCGTGACTTACTTGTACGTATATTTTCCAATTTCCTGGAGCTTGGGCTTTGCGCCCAACTTCCGGATTTCTTCTGGATTCGTGACATTAAAAAAGTACATCTCCACAGTCAGAGGGAAAGGTACATTTTCCCAAGGTTCCCAAGTAATTGACTTCGGATGTAGGTACAAATTCTGAGATAAAAAATGGAAAACGTGATGAATTAGACCTTCTCAATAAACATTACACAGAGTGTATCCTCGTTTCCCATATAGTATATACGAGTATGTTTTGCCGGTGTGTATGGCGCTCAAAAAAAGAAAATATTGTCAACAAGAAATTACATGGTCCAAAAAAACATGGTGTAGTGATTGATGATGTCAGTTGTGCCGGACCTTCCACCAGGTTTTCCTAAAAATTGGCGAGGGTGCACTGACCCAGCCAGGGTCACCTCGAACTCTACAGTCTCTTGTTCAAGACGACCAGACCGAGAATGACCGAGATTGACCTGTTTTTATCAGGGGCCTCCTTGAACATGGGACTGTAGAGTTCGAGGTGACCCCGGCTGGGTCAGGAGTTTTGCACCCTCGCCAATGTTTAGGAAAACGTGGTCGGAGGTCACCAGGTCACGCTTGCCAAATGTCCGCTCTGGAAGTTGCGAAGACCGTGAATGACCTGTTTTTATCACTGGTCTTCTTGAACAAGAGTTCGAGGTGACCCCGGCTGGATCAGGAGTTTTGCACCCTCGCCAATTTTTAGAAAAATCTGATGGAAGGTCACCAGGATACGGCTGCCAAATATGGCCGCTCTGGAGGCTGCGATTACTGAAATAATCGCTCGAATAAATGATAAGTTGGTAGCACTGCAGATTTGACGGAACTCATGCCGCATATTCATGCTAGCTTCCCCGGGGTGCGGCGTACAGTCGGCTCAAGGAGTAAGTTACCAGACCCCTAACCTAGAAATTAACCTCCAACAGAGGTGCTGCCTAGGGGAGTGAGATTTATTGTATCAGAGGGAAGCAGCACCTCTGTTCTTCCCCCTGATACAATAAATCTCACTCCCCTAGGCAGCACCTCTGTTGGAGGCTAATTTCTAGGTTAGGGGTCTGGTAACTTATTCCTTGAGCCGACTGACACCATTCTCGTGGTACTTACTGCTTAACTAACAGTAGGGCTACGTGCATATAGGAACCTAGTGCTGACTTTCCCGAGTGGCGGAAATGCAATTTGAGCTGGCGAGCTGGATGATAAGCAACGCAGCCTATCTATCGGCACCTCCGACGTATCGTGACCGCGCACTATTGACATCATCAATCACAACACCATGTTTTTTTGGACCATGTCATTTCTTGTTGACAATATTTTCCCTAGTTTTGAGCGCCATAGGTGTGTTTAAGGGGGCGCATTAGTAAAAATACGGTAGGCGCATTTTTGAGGGAATTTTATATTTTGTGGCGAAACGGACCGTTAATCGGAAAAATCACGACGAAGGTGCCCTGCGCAAAGGTTTGGCCATTACTATGGTACCATACTCGATATGATTGCATTAAACTTGTGGACATACGGGCGCAGAAGCGTTCCCGACTTTGTCGCGTTCCTGCCGCCATGTTATTCAAATGGGCTTCTCGGGAGCGCCATTTTCCTTTCACTTCAACTCGATGAAAAGGTCACTTCTAGGCCGAAAATGGTAAAATGAAGGCGAAGGTGCCCTGCGCCAGATCATGTCCTACTTTTTAGTGTAATTTTTGTGACCATTGCTCCATTTTTGCGGCCGTACGGCCGCAGAAGCGTAGACATGTCGAATCCCCATATGCTGTCCATGCATACGCGAGTTTGTTTACGTGGTCGCCAAGGGCTCGCATTGTTACAGATTGTTACCGTATTTTTTACTAATGCGCCCCCTTAATAAATTGCCTGGGATATAATGATCAGAGATCAGTAACAACTAATTAGGCCTAATGCGTAAAGGGAATGGGGGAAAGTTCTGGACCGGGTGACAAGTCTGGATTACCTAATACAGTTGACTCCGGATATGACAGCCTCGGCCATAGCAGACTTTCGGTTATAACAGACTCAAAAGGCCTGTCCCGGCATACTTACATGTATGGCCTGTGTATTTGGCTATAACAGACTAATTTCCGCGGTCCCTTGAAGTCTGATATATCCGGATTCAACTGTAGTAGCCAAACATGCAGATTTTGGTGTTGTTGGTAAGAGGGGTAGGATCCTCGTCTGTAAGCGCAGTTTAGTTGCCAAAATGCAGTAGAATCTGCTTAATATGGGATGAACATACAGTAGTTACTATGAACAACTTTTCTTTTAATATTACAGAAGTCTATTTTTTGACTGTATTATGTACACTGTTGTACAGGTACTATGGGGCTCAAATGGTTTTGGCCACTTTATCCTGGTCTTGAAGCAACCTTTCACACACACACACACCCACCCACCTGCTCAACATGGTGCCTAAGGGTTGCTTCAAGACCAGGATAAAGTGGCCAAAACAATTTGACCCCCATAGTACACTATAATTATGTTGTAGCTAAAATTTTGTATCCACTTCATTATGAATAAAAATAGAAATTTGAACAGAATACGTATCTTATTATTTCCGTCCATGTTACGATAGGATCTTGATCTGGAGTAAAAATGACACTGTCATTTTTACTCCAGATCAATTATCTGCAAATGGCACATTCTAGGATTGTATGTAATATATTATAAACAATCTAAAATGTAAATAGATTGTATTAAATGAATTATATGATCTTGAGTCTTTCTGACTCTGCCTACTTCCATAACCATACTGGTATATCCGCAACACCAGCAGGTAAACGACATAAAGTTTAACAATTTTCCTGAGGTTGAAAACATTACACAAAGAATTGATGTAGATTACGGCTTCTGATGCACAATATGACTGTAGTCGAAGAGTAAAATGCCACAACTGAAAATTCATGCAGCCTAATACTAATATAAAAATATCCAGACTTCGATTTTACTGGTAAACAGCCAAAATATTTCAGTGATAGCATCAGACAATTTTGCATGTTCTGATGGTTCTCAATAAGATACAGTTAAAAATAATTTTCAGCTCTAGCCTAGAATAATTTAAACATTGGGGGTATTTTCCTACCATGCATAGTAGTGTGACAGTCCTGCAAAGGTTTTGTGATGAGCTATTGTCTAGACTAGAATGTGAGTTCGTCTTGCTAGTCAATGTGTGTATATATTGCAGAATGATAACCTTTGTTACATTATTTTGTGATTAAGCAAGTGATTAAGTGACTCTTTACGCACGATACGACTGTTACTTTGGGCACAAGATTGGATGTCAAGATAAAACTAGGCTCCGCATATTATTTTGTTGTAAGTATAATCCACTACTGCAAAAGGTTTATAGGGCCTACCCACATTTATTATAAAGTTGGGACTTTGTGAAAGCAATGAGCAAGATGAGTTGGCGTTAAAATACCTCACAAAATTTCATTCAACACTCAATGATCCCAAATATACAGGCTTATAATAAATTATTTAACTTATACAGGGTGATTCCAAAGGTTATGTACAAACGTAAGGATGGTATAAAGGGGTCGGAGTAGAGCACGTGTATAATATCCCGTGTTCTCTCCAAGGTAATCCTGAGTTAGTATGAACCTATTAATAAGGAAAAACAATGTGGACGTAATCGTACTGTGCGAAAAGGCATTTAGTTGGTTTTAGTTAACTTATTGCATATAGTATCTTCGCATCAGTGTCACCTCGCGTGAGTGTAGTTGCTTACAGTCACAGGCTCGTACTTACTCAGGATTACTTTGAAGAACACCATAACCTATTCCAAGATTGCTCTATTCAGACCACTCCATACGCTCCTTAAGTTTGTTCATAACCTATGAAATCACCCCGTTCTTACACCTTTACTTTCAGTATTGGAGATAATTAGTTCTCAAGCAATAAATTGTGATAATTTCAACATTGCAACAGAGAGTAAGAAAAATGAATAAACCAGGAAACAAACAAAAAAGTTATAAGTTGTTGGCCAGTGTTTCCTCAAAAGTCAAAACGCCACTTTTGTATTGAATCGTCTACTCTTTTAATAATAATAATAATAATAATAATAATAATAATAATAATAATAATAATAATAATAATAATAATAATAATAAATTTTCTGCGGAAATGGAAGTAGCCTGATAAAACCAAAGCGAACATGGAGTAACTCATTGAACCCATTTTCACATGAGTAAACAGTAAATACAGGCTACATAATAATCATCCGATCTGGGCAACCTTGGATCTGGGGATCGAACTCGGGGACCTCACAGAGATGGAGAGCCAGTAGTGAACATGCCGGTAATTAT
Organism: Catajapyx aquilonaris; assembly: GCA_000934665.2. Taxonomy (NCBI): domain Eukaryota; kingdom Metazoa; phylum Arthropoda; class Diplura; order Dicellurata; family Japygidae; genus Catajapyx; species Catajapyx aquilonaris. The sequence goes on along the minus strand of JYFJ02006621.1, from coordinate 9,578 downwards.
TCTGGCGGCGTGACGTGTACATTTGTAATAGCCTATATGTCAGTGGAGAAGTACAGTATGTAAGAAAAGATTGGGAAATGGGAAGTGGTCATGATCAAACTTATCAGCATGGTCATCACATGTTTTTAAAACTATACTCTACAGTAGAACAGAAGAAAAAGCCTGGCACAAAATACTGTAGACCATGCCGCAATTATAGAGGTGCATGTCTATGGACATAGCAGTTGTTGGTTATTATTTCTTGCGGAATGATGGGCAAGAAAGAATTCATGGGTGTGGTGAGGAATCTGCTTCAAGGTCGTCTCAAGGGTTAAGTAATGACCAATAAATTTAATTATGAAGTAGTGTCACAAGGAAAACGGGTTATAGGTAGCAGACAAACGAGCGTTGACAAGGTGTTTACAGGGTCTTTTAACGACGTCATCAGTACGGATAAGTGTAAGTATGGCGGGACCAGCCTTTCGAGTCTGTTATAACCGAAATTATGGTACAACCAAGGCTGTTATATCCGGACTCAACAGTAATAATATTGATTCTATTTAGCTACAATGTTGGCAATATCGGAAATGTAGGGTTATGTAAAATGAGTACCCATTATCCGCGGGTAATTGCGGTTCCAACCCCTCCGTGGATAAGAGAAACCCGCGGATAATACCAAACCCTATAATAGTTAAAAAGCATAATATATTGCTAATGATAGGTTTATATACAAATTATACATGATGGTATACAAATTATACATGATGGGCCAAATTTAAAAAATTATAGAAAATGCAACATACCAGGTACAACTCCCGTACATATCTCATAGCAAAGAGGAAGGTTGAAAGTTTTTTTACATACATACAAACCCTCGATATGAGCACCGCGTGTGACACGGCAGGTGTTAAACAGGAAATCGGTGCATTGTAGCATGTCTGGCATTATGGAAGCCATGACAGAAGTGATGCGGTGCTTCAGTTCGGCCGAAGATCTCGGCGTCAAATCCGGTGAGTCACGGGGTGGCCAAGCCCGGAACACTGCATCGCTGTCAGTGGAACACCCCGATCCACCTTTGAGGCAGTAGCCGATTCAGGTAGTCGCGGACATGGAGATGGAAATGCGGAGGCGCTCCATCTTGTTGGAAGATGACATCCGGGGCATCTTCTTGCAGCTGTGGCATTAACCTCTGCAGCACGTACCAAGCCTTTTCCTCCGCCGACACTATTTTTAACTCCTAGATGCCATGGCACTAATCATTTCATGTGGTGAGATATGTCAAAAAAAATTCAACCTTTCTGTTTGCTATGAGATATGTATGGGAGTTGTACCTTGTATGTTGCATTTTCTAGAATTTTTTTACTTTGGCCCCATCATTTGTGGACACCCTGTACTAAGACTTAATAAAAATTATTTAACATTAAATATGAAAGTCGGTTAAATCAACACCGGTACTGTAGTAAAAATAAGTGTTGGGTTTTTTAAATGTAATGTTTTTGTTTAAAATTAATGTTAATATTTTCAAATTGTGCATAAAACAGTGGCCAACGAACCCGCGGATAATGGTGGCTCACTATATACTAATATGACATATACTGCATAGTCAAAGGTGAATGACTTACATTTGTAATGTAGATTTGGACGGCCTTGGGAAAGGCGAAGTATTGTAGGAATGTGCAAATGCCGGCTAAGAGCCCTCCTATAGCCAGGCTCTTGAGGCACCTTTTGTTACGTCCACGCATCGTCGTGCTTTGCCCGGAGGTGAGGAAGCTGTATCAAGGAATACCTGCTGACACTTGGCCTCCCTTTCGAGGTCCACTTGATCACTCTCCTGAGAGACCTTCCTACCTATTGTATTTAACTGCTGTGTAATATTGTATATAGCTACAGTGACTTGCCTTGGTCACGACCAAACAGAGTGGGAGACACCGAAGCGCTTCTTCTATGCGCAAAATCTTCTGTGATACTACCTGAGATGGATATTTATAAGATGGGCATTGCTGTGACGCAGGTCTTTTTTTCATACTTAAGTATGCGCTTGTTTGCTAGGTAGGCAGATGCCTGTCTATAGTGAGGAATTTAACCTATGTGCAAGAGGCAATGGCAATGTGATTGTTCATTGTGAATGGATATGAGTATATTTTATTAACAAAAAGATACGCCATTATTTTTTTGTTGTTAGATCCACCTCGGTGATAATTTTGTTGGCAAAAAAGAGCAGCGATTTACACCCCCGCCCTCCCCCTTATTATTCTGACTTGTACTGTATATATGCCAGGGAAATAAACAAAGGATATATAGCTATGCGTCACGAAAGGCCATGAAATACGTTGTGTAAAGGGGAACCAAGAAGCTGTGCAAGGATTTGATGGGGTTTTCCAACTTTACAGCCCCCCTCCCCACCTGCCCAGTCCCTATGTTTACCACGTGGTTTACCATGAGGATAAGTAGAGTAGCCAGGTGGAGATTTTTTTTTTTTCAACGTGGGAGTTTGGTATTCCGGGTCCCTTTCGTGTGTGGCAACTCTACTTCAAAACCCAAGAAAACCCATGCAGTCTTTTCCTGGACGGCCTATAGTACAGTCCATCAGCCAAGTTCAGCAAACAATGGGGATGCATACCGAAGCAGGTTGGTGTAGTGGATATGGAGTCCGCCTGGTAATAGGAAGGTCCTGGGTTCGAATCCCGGAGCCGGCGACCCTGACCGGGGTTTTCTATGGTTTCCCACGGTCCCCCCAGGATAATTCCGGGGTCGTTTCCGTAAAAATAGGCCACAGCCGCTTCCTTCCGTCCCTATCCTTGGCCTCCACCTTTGTGTGAAGAGACAGAAAACTGACGGTGGTATGCCACCTCACTAAAAGGGCTCCGCCCTATCACGGGGTAAAATAATAAATAAAATAAAACAATGGGGATGCATAATTTTTAAGGTACGTTAAGTGGGGGATGTGCCAAATTGCTTAGAAATAATGTTGTAAATTGTTACGCCAACATATTTTTATTCAGTCTGTTACTAACTGGCAAGCTAACTGACATTGCCTTCTGTTGTTGGTGGTATTATTATAATTGAAGGGGTGAAAATGCAAAGGTCCTAAGTAGTGTGTAAAACACTGGTCCCAAGCACAGTGCTGGTTCCAAAACACTGGTCCCAGCACAATACCACAATATTTGACTATAGAGGCGGCCCCCGCCAGAGGATATGACGACTGTTACGACAATTTAACGACTATTTTAACGTTAATTTAACGTCAAGATTTAACGATACAATAGTGTATGGTACTGTAACGGTTCTGTATCGCACATCATGACAGGTGCCCCTTGTACCGCACGTACCATGGCAATGGAGGAAGATGTTCTGGACATCCACCTTTCTGTCCTTTCACCTCTGAGATCGCGGGTTTTATCCCCGGGTTAGACACATACATCACACATGATTTTCTCATACGAACAGTTTCAAGAGGCTCTCTCCATATTTGCGTGGGTTTGTTCTGGTCTTCTGGAATATTACAGCATAATCAAATAAGTATACTACGCGTATCTTCCAAAGTGTAGGGTATATTAATTGCCAAAATGTGTGCAAAAAATCACAAAAATATGCGTTTTCCCAATCGTTTTCCTATAAGTTTACTCTTTTTTTGTCCTTAGTTCATAGTTTAGCTATGCCACTTTTGAGCTGTGTATAGGCATATATTGAGGAAATAAAATCAGCACGGCCGATAATTGTTAGTAAGCGTCGGAGACAAAAAGTCATCTGAGGTAGAGTGTTGAAATCGCGGGGTGAGAATTTCAAGGTTGTAACTGCATTGTCTTTTCATTGCAATTACGACCTTGCAATTTCTCACCACGTGAAATAGTAGGCTATAGATTTTTTTTAATTAAAAAAAAACCTGTTTGCAGGCAATAATGGTGTTTTTATTTGCTGCCACCCACATGCACTGCGGAGCAAGTTAGTTCAAGCCTGACGCTGCAACTCCGCAGGTAAGGTAATTCCGGATAATTCGGCTTTGTGCAATCGGTAGATTGTACTGTACGTCGCGAAGTGGAACAAAGGAGTTTTTTATCCTCTCTTCTTCAAGGGGAGGTGTGGTGGCCGTGATGGTAACGTCACGGCTTGCTGAGTGAAAGGCCCCAGGTTCGATCCCCGCCTGGGGAACTTTCCTTTCACCTGCGTCGGGAGGGTCTCTGACCTGCACCAAGGAGGTGTCTGGCAACCTAACCTCCTGGGGAACAGCACATGACCCCTTTACAGATCTTGCACTTGCACCTATGTTCCCTCCCCAAAAATCCCTATCCCTACCCTACATCCTTGTCTCCTTGCACCGGTGATGAAGTTAAAGGAAAATTGGAGTGTAATGGTGGTATTCCACCCCCCTAAAAAGGCTAAGCCTTATCACGGGGTAACGTAAAAAAAATAAAATAAAATAAAAATCCTCTCTTCTTCATGTTTTTTTGACTGTCTGTCACTACAGCTCCGGGTATCATATGCCGGTACTCATTATAAAAGGTTCTGCACAATCACTTTTACTTTCAGCTGATATTTGACACTGCAGATCAGCCCCTAGACACTTCTATCCCAGCGCAATAGAAAAGGCTGATCCGTTATTCCTTCCCGCAGCGGCGCTAGTAAAAACAATGGAATCTCGCTGTGCGTGTCGTTCATTCGCCATAACAACTCCATTCGCCATAACCCTCCTCCCGATTACTAGGTTTATCAGCGACCCCCCTCCCGATTACTACCGATAGCGTATACCAAGATGGCCGCAATATGGATGTGTTCACGATCCAGTTCACATCATGGCGACCTCCAGTCAGCGCCACGGCGGGATTGAGTAACGGATCGCAAGATGGCGGGGAGTTTCCCGACCTATCCTTCTAGACCGTGCTGCAGATCAAGAAAGAAATTAGTAGATATACAGTACATTTTTAAACCTGGCATGATGAAACATGCGGTACAGTATAATTATACTCAATGACGCCATGTGGACTTCGCTGAAATGATGTTACAGTACTAAGTTAGAATCGTTCTGTGAAGGAGAGTACAGGCTTTGTGCGCAGCGATCGCAGAGAAACTCGGGCTCAACTCGCGCAGCGCCTGTCCCCCCCATATTTGTCCATTACAATTCCTCTATTGTCATAGAAATCAATTTACAAAGGTGTATAACATTTTCTTGCCAACTACATAAAGATAAGACATACGAAGCACAAGAAAACAGTAAATATCCGTACAACACAACCTAAGCTTAACAGACTGAGTCTGACCTAACTGGACCTCATACCCACCTTAGGCCATTACATATCCTACAGGAGAATAGCATAGATCTCAATCATATATTTAACTAGTGCAAGATGTGATTTCTGTGAACAAAAGTTTAGAAATACATGTGTTTATATGACTCAATTACACAACTTAATGCGATGTAGGCATGTAGCCTACTACACAAGCTCAGTAGTAGCCTACGTTGATAGTATTCATTGCAAGCAATCAGAGCAGATGTTTTTTTTTTAAATACCAGTTTCTACTCTTATAATTTCTCTGAAATGGCAAATAGAAAATTCATTGTGGAGAATAATTTAATTATTCTTCACAATGAATTTTCAGCGGAGAAATGATAAGAGTAGAAACTGGTATTTGAAAAAACCATCTGCTCTGATTGCTTGCAATGAATACCATCAACGTACTACTGCTTGTGTAGTAGGCTATAGATTAATTATTAGATGATTGGATGATTAGGGTGGGAGGAGGGGGAGGGGGGAGGAGGGGAGGAGTTGATGACGGAGAGAATTCATTAGTGAAAAAGGGCAAAATTATTCACTCCACTCCAAAGGTCAATATAATTTTTTCAACATACTGAATTTCAAAAATGCATTTAAAATGGGAAAGGCATTAAAAACCCATTTGAAATGGAAATGAGGCTCCACAAAATGCAAAATGGAAGATACCCATTTTGCATTTTGCATTTCCATTTCAAATGGATTGATTTGAAATAAATCACATCACTGCATCCAACCAACCCCTGCGTGCAATATAGTGGGGAGTAAGCTGGACACAAACATTTTGTGAATTTTAACGTAGTGCTTCCATTTCTTCCCACTGTCCAAAACCCCTCTCTTCCTGTCTAGATAACCTTAGGTGGGGAAGGTGTGGTGACCGAGATGGTAACGTCTCGGCTTGCTAAGCGAAAGGTCCCAGGTTCGATCCCCGCCTGGAAGCTCCCTTTCGCCTGCGTCAGCGTCAGGAGGGTCTCTGACCTGCGCCTTGGAGGTGTCTGGCAACCTAACCTCCTGGGGGACAGCACATGACCCATTTACCGACACTGCTCTTGCTCCCATGTTCCCTCCCCAAAAATGCCCACCCTTACCCCCATTTTCCTTGTTTTCTTGCACCGGAGTTACGGAGTAACTTAAAGTCTCGCTTAAAGTTAAAATAAATAAAAAAATAAAAAATAACCTTAGGTAGGCCTACTTTGGCCAAGGCTTTGGCTCACCCAACAAACCAACAAACTGATGGCATTGCAAAACAGCAGCAAAAGAATTAACACGAAGACAGGTCACACAAGGCCGCATTTACTGTACGAAGCTGTGTCAAAAGCAAACAGATGACAGTGTGCTCCATAATGTGCCAATGAAATAATCTGCGAAAGGGCTATGAAAATAGTGTTGAGAAAATAACAACATTTTACGCCATGCACAACATTACACTTTGGGATAACTTATTTTGAACATGTACCCTGGCCTATTAGTTTGAAACAAAAAAAAAACTGATTAGTTTTGGAGAAATTATTCTGCTGTCCTCGAGTAACAACACTGTTAATAGAATCAATATCAGTTTATAAAACGACTGCATCACGTCACTACAACAAAGGCAGTTTATTGTTAAGTGGAAAGGGGATAGTAAGGATGTCGATTATGTCCCAAAATGCATACAGTTGAATCCTGATATAACAGACTTCAAGGGACCGCAGTAAAAAGTATGTTGTAACCTAGGTCTGTTATAGCCGAGGTTATAGCCACATCGCCACTTTTGCAACGAATACGCAAAGGTTTCTGCTTTCAATATGCCTATAATGTACTGATTATTATTATTATTATATATATATTTTTTTTAAATTACACCCTTGAAGCCTTCAGGCTTATGTAGGGGGGAGGTTTTTCGACCATTTTCAATCTCTCCGGTGCTAGGATGGAGGGGGGGACAGTGGTGCAAGTGCAATGTCTCATGGCGGAGGCCGTGTGCAGTCCCCCAGAGGGCTTAGGTTGAAAGACGACCCTCTAGGTGCGGGTAAGAGACCTCCCACAAACACCGCACCTCCTCCAGTGTGGGACATGGATAGGAAAGGTAGGAAGCGGCTGTGGCCTACGATTAGGAAACAACTCCGGTATTCACCTGGGGGTGACCGTGGGAAACCACAGAAAACCACGGTCAGAGTTGCCGGCCTGGGGATTTGATCCCTGGACCTCCCGATTTGCAGCCGGATACCAAATCCCCTCAGCTACTGCTGCTTCGGTATAATGTACTGATTAATGAAACTATATCCACACAAAAATGCAAAATTAGCTCACCCAAAAATTATACAGGACGAAAAATCCGTAATTGTCTGAACAGAGCACATGCGTGCAAAACTTGCGAGTAGGAAGCTTAGATCAGTGACAGATGCGAAAATCACCCCCGCTCCAGTATTCTCTGCCTTCCTGCCCGTGGGAAATGAAGTTGAATAATGAAAAGCAGCATATTTTTCCACAGAGGGGCAAAAAAATGGTCTGTTACAGCCGACTTGAGGTGCAGAATGCTCCATCCATTCTGCGGAATTGATGGTTTGACTCAGAGAATTATGCAGTCTGGACGTTTTTTTCGCCCAATGGCCGTTTTCGGGGTTTGAGCCGAACAAATATACAAAATAACATTATGATTACAACACTGCCTGTTTTGGCTAAAACAGTTTCATCCATTTTTCTCCTATGCTCTCTACACAAAATTCAAGACAAAATTAGTAGAACACTCGTCCACGCAGCCACAACCAGGATCCGGGACAGTGTCTGATCCAGTATTGTTGTCCCCTCTTTGACTTCCGTGGGAATTGACCACATTATCCACATACCACGCCAGTTCTGGCATTTCATTCCACTCGTGTCCGAAATGCTTAGTCAGTAATGATTCAATGTTACTCTCTTTTTTCTTCAGAAATCCTTACACCCAGTCATTTATTTGGCACCTTCATTTTTTTCACCTCTTACCTCTCTTCATTGTGCTTACTCCATTGTTGGCAAAATGCGAGTAATTATGTTCTTCTGCCCTAATAACTGCTTGAGATCCGGGTCCTCGGTTTATGAATAATCTTTTGCACATCGTAGTGGTAGTGGTTTTCTGCAGGATGAATCTGCCACTGATTTCCAATCGTGCAGAATCCAAGTCTCTTCGTCCGCATGTGGAGTATCGTCATGCCCTTGATCATGCCTCACCAGTCGATGCACTGTTTTTGTCTCTGCAGCAATGCTCTGGTGAAATGATAGTATCAAGTTTCCAGATTGCTTTCTCAATGACTCCGAAAGCCCGATCATGTGACATGTAGGAATGTCCTACTACTGGGAAACTCATTTTAATTTCCTTTACTCTGTGGGGAGCCTCATTCACCAGCCACCACATCAACATAGTCAGGATTATGCAGTTCTTATTTTGATCTGTGCAGTTGTCAGCCTCCAGGACAACCTTCTTATTTCCTCGGAAATTTCATCTGTTCTGATGTAGTACAATAGCTGGTCTCATTCATCGCTCCTCTTCTGGGCGTTACAGAGCAGTTTTCCTGATAGACTGTACGAAGCTAAGAAGACCGCTTGTGTGTTGAAAGACTTGTTCTTCCAAAACAGACCGTGAAAGAAGTCGACATCTACTGCTATCACCTGACTGCAACGTAGAGCTTTCGATTTCCTTCCATCGTCCATGGTTGCATGTATTTATAAGTGGGGCTTAAAGGGACACTCCACTCAAAAAACAAGTTTGGCTCAAAAAATCAGGCAAAAAAACTCCTGAATCCGACGGTGCAATTCGTTTTTCGCTACGCGGAACGGTAATCCCAGAGCGAGGTGTCAAAGTGTGTCGTCTGCTAATGAGCGGCGCCACCACGCGGGGAACAGAGGAACTGGAGGGCTGCACCTCTCTGGGATGGGACTAAGCGCGCGGGCAGGCGGGAGCAGCATTCCAGTTCCCAAGGTCCCGAGGGCGTCGCTGGCGGACGGCCAGCTTCTAGCGCACTATTTAAATTTTCCCACTTTGACCCCTCGCCCTGGGATTACCGTTCCGCGTAGTGAAAAACGGATTTCACCTTCGGATTCAGGATTTTTTGCCCGATTTTTAGAGCCAAACTTGTTTTTTGAGTGGAGTGTACTGTCGCGAGTAATAAGATGGAGACGCCACGATGTAAAATTTTCATCCTGGCGAGGGTGCAACCGGTTGCACAGGTGTGTAGTGTACTCGCATACTGTGTGTACACATCCGTGCTTATCTGCTGGGGTTTTTTTCCTCCTCCCTTATCTACCCCTCTCGAGCACGGGCCTTCTTATCTGTCTTTGTAACCTAGCTATCTCAAAAGGGCAGGAAATGTTTCTCCA
>JYFJ02006620.1:0-18776 GCA_000934665.2 Catajapyx aquilonaris | reverse complement strand
GGTCATTATGAGTTACCAGTGACCTAAGGAACATACAAATGGCGATTAATTTCCAAGAACAAAAATGTTGATTTTTGTTACATAAGATTTTTGTTACGTATTGTAATTATTATAAATGCCTCCTGTCGGGCATTAAAACCCCTAACTAATTAAGATACTATGTGTGCAAGAGGAGCCATGACATTGCAATAGTAGGAGCTCGGTTCCCCCAACACCCTATTTGTGTGCATTTATAGCCCTTTTCCTCTTTTCCACATCTCAACTGGTTGCATTTCCAGGGTGTGCATATTGTTCTGTGCTTGTGCAAGTGAAATCAGTTGGCTACCTACTGGCGCATCTCGAGATGCGCCAGTAGGTAGCCAACTGATCATTGGCTGACTTTGTACATTTTATGTCGTTATAAGAAGGGGCCTCTAACATGATCCTGCCCCGGGCCTCAGACAAGCTCTGCAGGGCCCTGTCAGCACCAGTAAACTCTTTATACTATGTCTAACAAGGCAACTCTTGCTCTGCAGCCAAGTGAACTAGAGCATCTCTGTATCAACTTATGTGGGGAGACTATGCAACATTTTTACAACACTCACATCTTCAAATCAAGCATTGAATCATGTCGTGATGAAGGTATCCATTGTGAAGTGGAAGTGGAGTATGTTGATAATGTACCATGTATTGACCTCATCTCCTCCCTAGTAAGTGCCTTTACTTCCTTGTTAGTGTATAATGAAGCAGAACATTTATTATAGCTTTCATTTTTTCCTTATGCAGAGAACGGGTTTACTGAGTATGCTAGATGTTGAATGCTCCTTGAGAGGAACAGCTGAGTCATATCTGCAGAAGGTTCGTGTGCAGCATCGTCACAATCCTCGCCTCTTTGAACCTAAGCCAACTGACACACGCACATTTGGCATACATCACTTTGCTGGGAGAGTGGTGTATGATGCTTCTGATTTCCTGGGTATGTCTTTGGCACTAGGGATTCAGTGAAGTTATTATCAATAGATGTGGTTGCCTCATTTTTGTTTTGTTTATTAGATACCAATAAGGATAGAGTACCTGATGACCTGGTGACAGTTTTTCATAAGCATTACTGCAGCTTTGGCTTTGCAACACATCTCTTTGGGAGTGAACTCAAAGCCCTGTGCTCTCAAGAGGTGATGCCACGTGGTATTAGCTTCCGCATTTCACCTACCTCACACACAGACTTGTGAGTTTTGATACAATGATTTTCTACTTTTTCTTTGTACTTCTCCTACTCTATAGTGTATTAATGGCTGCCCCCTTTCTACAGGTTGAATGGGGATGAGCCCATATCAACATTAACGCAAGACTTCCATACAAGGTTAGACAACCTTCTTCGCACATTAGTCCATGCCAAACCACACTTTATTAGGTGTGTTAGGAGTAATCCATCTGAAGTGCCAACTCAGTTTGACCGTGGGACAGTCATGAGACAGATTCGAGCATTGCAAGTGCTGGAGACAGTGAATCTCATGGCTGGAGGTAAGTTCTTTTGCTGCTTGATAGTTTTGTGTTAAAATTAATGGATGCATTTTATTAGGTTATCCACACCGAATGAGATTTAAAGCTTTTAATGCGCGGTACAAAATGCTGGCTCCATTCAAGAGATTAAAGCGCTCAGAAGAAAAGGCAATTGAAGATTGTTCACTTATTCTACAGTGTTTTCAACATGCTTTGGAAGAATTACCAAAAGTTACACAAGTCAGCACTGCCTGGGCACTAGGCAAAAGGCACATATTTCTAAGGTAGGATTATATATTGTCTTATTATTGATTTTTCTGAATGGTAAAACTCACCATGGGGTTTTTGTGTTTAGTGAGGGTGCTCGACAGCAATTAGAACTTCTTCGAGCTGACACACGACATCGAGCTGCCATTTTGATCCAAGCAATCTGGAGAGGATGGCACCTCCGGCGTCGTTGGCCAACTTTAAGACGTAGTTTAGAACTGTGCTGTCCTAACACTGCCTCTACCACTGCCAATATAACTGGAGTGTCAGGAAACTTGTCTGGTGGGAACTCGGGAAGGGCGCCTCTTGCCCGGCCCCGTCCACAGCCCATTGCAGGAACACCACCACCTGAAGTTCTTGAGAGATGTGACTCCAAAACCATTCAGCAGACATGCTCCATGTTTGGTCTGGATTTGGTAGGCAAAGTTTTCCCACTTAAATTTTGCTTATAAGGCATTGTTTGTAATCATGCTTGCATTTTTCCTAATAGGAAAGGCCACCTCCACTACCTCCCAGTCGTACTTACACAGTTACTGGAAATACTAAAATGGGTTATCCACAAACCAGGATTATGAAAATGACATTTCCAGGTTAGTAATATTAAAATATGATTTAGTACTCTGGTCAGTTTATAGAGTTTTAAAAATGTGTTATCTTCCTTTCCAGAAGAAAGCAAATCAGAAGTTGTTCTCCTCAAGGGTGATAGTGTACTTGTAGTAGGTGCATCTCCCAGAAGAGGACATTTGCTCGTGGAACACAAAAACCGTACACTACATGTGCCATTTCAGTACTTGGAACTCAAGGCATCATCACAAGCGGGTGTGAACATCTGAGAATAATATTTTAGTGGTGCTGTCTGATTAGCCCAAGGTTGTGAGTATAATGATATGGTTCCTGACTTGCACTTCAGCAGCCTTATCATGAACTTAAATACTTCTCTCGACATTTTTGTGTAGGGGAAGTGTGCTATTTTCCACTATTCTCCAGTGTGCTTGTGATTCACCTACTTTTGTTCATTTTCTGTAAGGAATCAATGTGACGTATTGCTTATGCACTCATCAAAGACACATTCATTTTGGTACAAAATGGGGGTAACAGTGTTATTATGTATAAAATGCAATTTCATCATTTATCGGTCACACCATGATACATAACCTAAGCATTGTTTCCAAATCTCATTTAATACTTGTGTTTTTGTGTGTGTGTATCAGTCAGTTTTGAAAGTATATTGCAATTATGAAACTTGGTCCCCATGTTCCAATTCCTAATATGGAGGAGAAATTTTTTAGAACATAATTATGGTGACTACAATGACTTGCATTAGGGTTGTAGTGTATTGAGTATTTATATATATGTATAAAATATTTTACCTACATGCTGTAGGTCACACTGTATTGGAAAGTGTCACAATTTGTGTAAACAGTGACTTATTCGGTCGAATGATTATCTGAGAATATTTGGGGAATCATTTATGACAATACAACACCTGGTCAGTACAACATTGTGTTATTTAGGAAAGTTCATGCAATTACTAGGTGATTCTTAGCCACCGCAGGGTGTGATGAGCTTTCACTTAAATCTCTGCCATTACTTTATTTAGGCTGTAATGCCATTTATGGGTACAAAAAGTATTTCCTTATCTGTCTTCTTACCATTTGGTGGCTGGATGGGCACAGCATATATGCAATGATGAAATTATTGCATATGATGAATTTTAAGTACTGTACTGTAAAGGGACATGGAACTCAGATTGAGAGTATTACATCCAGTAATTATTCTTTTTTACGATGTGATCAGGAAGTAAACTCTCAGGTGGTATTTTACAGTGTAATTAAGAGTTTGTAATAGGTGAGTCTGACAGATTAATATTTAATTCGGGTCATTAAATGAGACAGTAATCATGTTTTGAAAGCTAATAATGATACAGGTTATTGTGCTGTAGGCTACATGCTGGGGTAACTTGGAAAACGTGACACCATTGTTGAAAATGTCCTACCTGTCAAATATGACTTCATGCAAATGTGAATGAAAATATTAATGCACCACAAGCACAAAGTATTTAAGAGCCCATACTTTATATTAAAATAATGTTAATTTCACAATACTTGCAAATTTGCATTTAAATGGCCAACCTACATTTCCTTGTCCAAATGCACCACCTAAATTCATGGGGCTGTTTGTCAAATTATCATTCCACTCTTGCTGCTTAATATGCAAGTTAATTACTAAGTAGTTAATTGGAAATGGCAAATTCTCTGTTCTTGGCCAATTGATATGAGGGGTGTGGTGAAAAAAGGTGATAACCCTAATTTTTGTCATTTTTTTACATAAACACCTAGCAACTATGTAAAAGACATGACAAACAGTTTGGTATGCTCCAAATTCGCGTATCATGCATGATACCGCCACAGGGACTAGATCAAAACCCGCATTCCCAATGATTTGTGAAGAGAATGAAAATTTAAATTTGCTCTCCTGAAAAATGTCTCTTTTGTGGGTTATCACCTTTTTCCACCACATCCCTCTGCAGATCGCACATGCCATGTGACAACTATGAATGTATCTAAGTGGCACTTCATGCACTGCACTTGTTCCAATGGCCTCTTCTTTTTCTAAGAAAATTGCTACTTTTTAAAGAAGTACGTTATGATCCTTGTATTTCATATGCATTCAAGGAACTCTGCATCTTAGGTATTGTCTAAGCTCTGCATAAAAAACTAGCTGAGGAATTTTAAAATATTTGCTGAAATTGATCCTCTTTTCAATATCTGTTTTTATACCCTGACAGCACTGTGATGTGTTTTGATTATGGGAGGAGATGGGAGAATCTCTAGAAGGCCCATATGAGCTTGGAAAGAACCCATGAAAAGTCTTTCCACTTGAGAAATTCCTCTCTGACCTGGTGATCAAATTCAGGAACTCAAAGGTGGAAGGCTGTGGTGATAACCACTACACTACCATGCCATTCTTGAGCAATTACTTTTAGAGGTTGTCAAAAATATTGTCTGCTAACCTTGTTAGGATGTACCCATCCCTCCAGGCCATGAATTGCAATATTTTCCAGCAATGAGTCAGTTTGACCAGGTCCCACCTGAGATCAATGATTGCACATCTATATTTCGTAGCCTACACCCTCTTGTAATAGCTAAAAAGGATGCATTCCATTCTACTTAATGCAGTGAACCCACCGAAGCAGGTTGGTGTAGGGGATAAGGAGCCCGCCTGTTAATCGGGAGGTCCTGGGTTCGAATCCCGGGGCCGGCGACTCTGACCATGGTTTTCTGTGGTTTTCCATGGTCCCCCCAGGACAATTCCGAGGTCGTTTCCGTAAAATAGGCCACAGCCGCTTCCTTCCTTCCCTATCCGTGGCCCCTCTAATGGAGCGCCGATTCTCCCAATGGGGCATTTAAAAAATAAAAAAATGAAAGCCAGGCATCCAATGTAGTAAACTGAACCTTATATTATGGTTGTCTTAGAATATCATGTATCACTGAGAACAAGGAGCAAACCATGAGTGATACTTGCTAATGACATGAGTCTTCTCCAAAGCATGGTAAGTTGCTCTGTTATGGTTGGTAGTGGTAACGTACGTATACGTACATGGCTGATTGTGTGATCAACATTAATCCAGAACCAGTGACTAATCATAAGGGAATAAACATAGATCAGCCACACTGGAGTGCCCCTCGATCTTGCAAATGGCCATATTAGGGATATTTAGCAGGTGTTATTCATTGCTGGCAACAATATTGAGTAGCCTACATGGAGGCAAAAACCAGGTAAGTGACTACCTAGTTTTTAATGATATTTTGGAGTAAGGAAATGAAGTTTCCTTACTCCAAAATATACCTTTTGCTTGCTAGCCCCCCCCCCCCCTTTCTCCTCCATCCTTCTGTAATGCTAGACTCTCCCAAAGAAAGGTGGGAATTTGACAAAGGAAAGAATATAGGGAAGGGATTCACATCTCTTAAGTTGTGGACTGGCAGCTCCACCAGCCTTATAGTCAGACAAATCCAGTGGAAGTGTGGAACAGCAGAATTCTTGTCTCTGGGTATAGGGTAAACCCTATACAGTGCTGATGGCCCACTGCACCTTGGCTCTTTAAGAAATAGGCCGTGTAAATGACATAACATGAAGAAATGATCATGGTGTGACACCTGTGGTCCCTGATCTCGATAATAGCAGACTCTAGACAGTCTAGAGGCTGGTCTCGGCACACTTCCACATAATAATAATAGCCTGTGTTTCTGCCAACACTCCATTCAACTGCGTGTAAATTCATATTCCCCGCGCCTGCCTGGTGCGCCTAATGACGTCACGCAAGGGAAGAAGGTAGTGCGCCGAGGGGGTAGGCGTACTCACTCGACTGTAAAGTGTACACCGAAGTACCAAATTCAAGGAGTACCAAGGAGTAGTACCTTGGAGTACCAAAGAGTACCAAGGAGTATCGAGGAGTAGGCTATACGAGTATACCCAAGAGCTAATAACTGAGAGCCTCCGAGTGCCCTATCCCTGCCGTATTGCTTGGTTCCCGAACCTCTCCGCGGAACTGGCGACTCCCCAGACGGCCACGGCCAAATGTAAGCAGCTGATTTACACGGGAGGGAACATATCCCGTCTGTCGTCATCACGGTAGTCCCGCCCGACCCCCCAACCACTCCACCACGGCGATTGAGGCAGCCCCCCCTCCTTGGAAGAAGGGCCTGCCCATTCGGCCAGTGGCCAATCAGAGACCAGTTCCTCCGTGGTCGATGGGGGATTGCGGGGTCAAGGACTCAAGGTTATTGGGGAGGGGGGTCCCAAAATACTGAAAATAGGCTCGATGCCCTCGGGGGGCACATACCAGACCCTCAAGTCAAGGACGACAAGGACAGGCAGATCAGGAATAAAAGAGGTCAAACACCTGGGATTTCCTTGTCATTGCGAGTCGTCATCTAAGGTTTGGCGTTAAATCGCAAACGGCACGGTTTTGATTGTTATTAGTCGTTGGCAAAACTGAAATAAAAATCAATAACAAGTGCATTTTTGGATCTATAGTAGGAATCAGAACATGATGAACTTCAAAAAAAATTGTAGACCTGTAAATTGCAACAGTGCAAGGGTTTGGGCTGGTCATGGTAGTAGGAGGGGGTCAGATAAGTGGGACCCTAATCTACCTTCCTTGGGCTTATATCAGGGGGGGGGGGGGGGGNGGTAGTGGGCCTTCTAAACTAATCCGTTAACTTTTTTGAAGATGCACCCTTTTGCATTTTTGACAGCAAATATGAATTCTAAGGTGTCGAAAACCTATATTTTCATACCTGATTCATACCAGCCATGTCAAAAGTAGATCTAGCATGATAACTTCAACAAGTTTTCTTAATATACACATGGGTTTCCGTGGGCCTGTGTGTGACATGCCTGGTACGAATCGAGTATGAAAAGGTAGGTTTTCGACACCTTAGAATTCATATTTGACGTCAAAAATGCAAAAAGGTGCTTCCTTAAAAAATTCTGCGAATTATTTTAAAAGGTTCATTCCGTACCTGTGATAAGCCCGAGGATGGTAGATTAGGAAGGGAGTCTGACTCCGTGGGATGGGGTCAGATAAGTCAGACCCTTCCCCTAATCTACCCTCGGGCTTATCACAGGTACGGAATGAACCTTTTAAAATAATCCGCAGAATTTTTTAAAGACGCACCTTTTTGCATTTTTGACGGCAAATATGAATTCTAAGGTGTCGAAAACCTATCTTTTCATACTCGATTCGTACCAGGCATGTCACAAACAGGCCCACGGAAACCCATGTGTATATTAAGAAAACTTGAGTTATCATGCTAGATCTACTTTTGACATGCCTGGTGACTCCGTGGGCCTACCATTCTGGGCAGGGGGAGGGGGGGGGTCAAAGTCCAGGAGCCCTGGGGCCTTTCTTCGCACCCACCCCAACCCAAGGTGATAAATGAGGAACAGAAAGAGTTGACCCCCTGAAGAAGCCACGCCTCTGGGAGGGACAAAGGTACCCTTCTTGGTTCGGACTAGTCGCGCCAGAGGGAAACTAATCTCAACACTTCCCTGGTCCATCAGAGGTTCAGTCACGGCAAAAGACTTGTCACATGCTCTCAGTTATTAGCTCTTGGTATACCTAATAAGGAGTAAAATTTACCTGGGAGTACGAAGGAGTAGATCTACCCGGGAGCATCAATGAACGCCTTAGGGCACTTTCAGTTTATATTCGGCCACGTATATGCATTAGCATACCGAATATCAGTGTACTGTACAAGTTGCATACTGTGGTGGCGAAAAGCTGTCGGCCAGAGGGAGCGCACTACCTACTTCCCTTGCGTGACGTCATCAGGAGCACCAGGCAGGCGCGGGAAATATGAATTTACACGCAGTAGTTGAATGTAGTGTCGGCAGAAACACATGCTATTATTATTATGTGGACGTGTGCCGGGACCAGCCTCTAGAGTCTGCTATTATCGAGATCGGTTATAGACGAGGTTGTTATATCCGGATTCAACCGTATCATCATCATCATCACTGCCGAAAATACCGCCTCAGATCTTGAATAGTATATGTACTATTCAAGATCTGAGGCGGTATTTTCGGCAACTGATGCGTCCCAAATATCGGGATAGGCGCATAGGCCTGAACTTCAGATATAAAGACTTCGACATTAATTTCCTTCACTAATTGCACAATCCAAGGTGGTAAACTGCCCTTTCCTCGCGGCATAAAATACAGGGTCATCGAAATTGAATGTCCCGTTTAAAAAAACCCTATAACTGGAAAATTGCAGACATATCTGAATGATTTAAGTTTTGAAATACTAAGGAAAGGTCTATACTCTATAGTTTTGGCTTCAGGTTAGTTTTTTTTCGATATGAGCTTCATTTATGCTAGGCAGATTAAAAAGCCTGTATTCGGTGTCGGGACAAACCCTATCAATCACATCTGGAGTTACCGTTGCAATCCTATCCCGTAGGTGCTGTATATCTCTGATATTTACACCACAGACATTGTTCTTGATGATTCAAATAAAAAAGTCGCCTCATCCATGAAATAAACCTGCTGTAGAAAATTTGTATTTGTTCAGCTTTCCAGTATGAGAAGTCTCGTATGAGAAATTTCTCCATGCATAGCCCCTCCAAAACGGTGCGTCGTAGAGGGTCATACAATCTGTTATTCGAACCGCAATGTTCCCAGGGGGTGCCCTCCTGCCTACCTTTTTTTTGAGAAAAACCTTTACTTTTTGAGCTACAAGGCGATTTCGAAAGTGTCAGATTTGTGTCTGTCGCTCACTTTCTGTACCGAGACCGGATATACTTGGGAGGGGGGGTCCCAGTCTGGAGCCCACTTCCCCCACAGGAGGTTGAAGGGGGGAAACATTTTGGGACGAAAGGGGGGCATGAGCAGGTTTTCACTTTATTCTGATGATGAAAAGAATTAAATAAAAATAGGCAGTAAAACTGCAAAAAACTATTCTTCCTCTGATGGGTGAGATTAAAAGTAAGAAACAAGTCCATAGGTGGGGCTTGGTTCGTGTCATAGGGATGTGTGATAATTAAATTTAATTCAAAACATTCGTGCTTTGGGGCTGGGAAGAATGAGGCAGAGTATGAGAGTCGGAGAAGTACATAAAAGCGATATCTGCCTAATTCTTCCCAGCCCCAAAGCACGAATGTTTTGAATTAAATTTGATTATCACACATCCCTATGACACGAACCAACCCCCACCTATGGACTTGTTTCTCACTTTTAATCTCACCCATCAGAGGAAGAATAGTTTTCTGCAGTTTTACTGCCTATTTTTATTACTAAAAGTGTGTAAGATGAGATAGATTTAGTGATAAATTGTGGAAATATCTTGTACCGCTGATTTATGACATACGAATTGTTTTGTCATGAAATTTAAAAACAGAGGCACTATTAACTTGTTTATTACCATGCCTGTTGGCTTTAGAACTCTGGGAATTCAACATCTTCTTGCTCTTCTTCTTCTTCTTCTTCTTCTTCTTCTTGTTCTTCTTGTTCTTGTTCCTGTTCTTCTTGTTCTTGTTCCTGTTCTTCTTGTTCTTGTTCTTGTTCCTGTTCTTCTTGTTCTTGTTCTTGTTCCTGTTCTTCTTGTTCTTCTTGTTTTTGTAGTTCTTGTAGTTCTTGTAGTTCTTGTAGTAGTTCTTCGTCGTCGTCTTCAGAGCCTTCAAAGCCCATGTTTGTCAAAAAGAGCTGAAGCATATCACCTTCAGGCATTTCGGGGCCACTTGTACCTCGACGATGGAAGGGGTGACGTGGTTCGTTGTCCTCGGCGGTGTCAGCTGGGTAGTATGATTTGGTTGTGAGCACTTCAAAGTATTCGACTGCTTCATCCCACGTGAATTTGGTAGGGCGCCTTTTTGAAGGAGGGGGGTTCATGCTGGAGTTGGAGGAGCTGGCACTTACATCAGATATGTTTGCACTACAATTACTAGGGTTAGTTTTATGTCCATCACTGGCACTGCTTCCATCACTGGCACTGCTTCCATCATTAGCACTGCTTCCATCACTAGCACTGCTTCCATCACTAGCAATGCTTCCATCACTAGCAATGCTTCCATCACTAGCAATGCTTCCATCACTAGCAATGCTTCCATCACTGGCAATGCTTCCATCACTGGCACTGCTTCCATCACTGGCACTGCTTCCATCACTGGCACTGCTTCCATCACTGGCACTGCTTCCATCACTAGCACTGCTTTCATCACTGGCACTGCTTCCATCACTGGCACTGCTTCCATCACTGGCACTGCTTCCATCACTGGCACTGCTTCCATCACTGGCACTGCTTCCATCACTGATACTGCTTGCGATACTTGTCCTGCTATTGTTGGCACTTGCGACATTACCACTGCTGCCACTTGCGACATCACTACTATTGTTGCCACTTGCGATAGTTTCCTTGGCCTTATTGAAGGCACTTCTGAAAATGTCATCGAACTTTCCGAAATTAGTAGTTTCGTAATATGTCCTTCCGGCATCTTCGACAGCAGCCATCAACTCGGGGGTGCTTGGGCGTGGAGGACTCGCATACGGACCAGTGTCATCAGGCTCCTTCAGTGGTTCTTGCTTCATTTTATTTCTAGAGTCCCAAATTGCATCAAATGAATCTCGGTTTTCTTCTGTACTTGGGGGTTGGTATTTCTCACCTTGAATCTCCGGTCCATGTTCAAGATTCACTGTGATCTGCAATATATTGAAATGCAAGACAACATAATAAATTATGTATTGCCATATCTGGATTCGTGTTAGTAGGTTGCATGCACCCCTTTATGGCACTGGAGTCCTGCTGGAGTCATGCAATATGAAAGTCACACGTGAGCAAAAAGGGGACATTATATTTTTGTGGGAACAAAGGCAATTCAAGCTATAAAATACCTAAGCACATGTGTGCTCATGACTCACAACTAGCACAAGGGAGTAACATTTTCACAAGTATGATTTCCTGCCTGTGTTCATGGGGAGAAGTGGTTGTATTCATGGGTGCTAGTCATGAACACAAGCAAGGGCACAAATAATGCAATATTGTAGAATTCGGACATGGAAGCTGTAACCCGATTGTTGATTGTCCAAGGGAGAGGGTGAGTGGGATTGGCAGGAGGGGACGATCCATGTGACTATCCACAGACCACAGGACTGATTCTTTCCTGGGTGTGCACACATAATGTTCTGCTGCAATTAGATCAACATAGGAGAGATAAAATTGCATGCATCAAGTGCCAATAGATTCGCATGAATAGATCAACGCGAAGTCCAATCACAAGGTAGGCTACGTAGTTATCCTACTATAGATGGGTCGGTGAACGAACGCAAGCGGGTGGCCAATTTTATTACAGGAATTACATTACAAACTGAATTCCGACCTGTAATAAAATTGGCCATCTGCTTGCGTTCGTTCACAGACCCATCTATAAATTCCATGATCATTAAAGCCATCATTTTGTAGTTTGATGGGGTACACCGACTCGAATCTAATATCTTTCTTTACACTGCCAGGTAAGGTCTCCCCATCCTTGTCTTTTGCAAGTGTCAAATTTAAAAATTGTGAGAATTGATCCAAATCTGGGACCAATTTTTATTCTGGCTGATAATCACTTAATTACAAGAGACATAGGGTAAACCATACAGTTATGGGCCTCTTAAGACATTTTTCAAATTCACATCGTCACATGACCCACAGTATTTACGTCTGCAGTTTGATATTTTTTTCTGAATCTTCAGAATGTTCTATTTCAATGAGCAACTGTAATTTTGAAATTCTCCTTTACTGTCATTTTTGGTAATGAGGATTTCCAAAGTCTCAAAAGTACAGTTATGGGCCGCCTTTGGGACAGATGTAGGCCACCTAATTGTAGTGACTCTATTATTGTTTGCAGCACTTTCGTGGTGCAGGGTGTTGCCCAGCAATGTTTCCTACTGTCTCAGCAGTTTTTCAAGTTTTTATGACCACCTCCTAGCCTCTCTCGTCATTTGCGTGAAAGGTGCATTTACTCCGGAATTACCGAACCTGCCTGCCAGGCAAGGAATTTCGTTAAGAACAGATGACTTTTCCACTTGAAATTCCTTCATGATTGTCACATTCACCTACCTGCCCACTTCTGGGGGTGTCTTATACCAGTCCTCCCTCACCACCCACCTTCCCCCTCCTGCGAATTAGTCCCTTCCTGTCCATCTCACCCTCTCCTCCTTGCTGTATTTATGTATCGTATTGTAATATAGTAGTTATTAGCTAACCCTTATTGGTAGGCCTACTTTATTCCCCCCACTCCCTAGTAGCACTACAGTCTACCTCCCTGTCTTCCCTTATTCCATCATGTTGGGTAGGGTCCAGAGGGACACTAGTGGATGAAATGATGCAGGCTAAGCGTAGGCTAATATATTGGCTAATATACAGGTAACTGAAAACACACATTACGTCATCCTCTTCTAGGGTGAGGGGTGGGGTTGCTTAGTGATGACCAAAGATGAAGGGGGGGGGGGAGGGGGGTTCGAAAAGCAAGTTTTAAAATTCGACCTCGAAATACAGTTTTGGGTAGGGTGTGCCCATTATTGTAAAGTGATGGTTTTGATCCACACAGTTGTGGGCCGCCACCCCCTTCTACTCATTCTAGCTATACTGACTCATCATCTACAAAATATGAAACTATGGAGTCTACCCTAGTCATGCAAATTGACATCGGCAACCTGGAGTGACGAAAACCCTTGTAACGTATCACTAGCTGCAGTGCTACTCCTTACCAACTACTTAGTGAAGTGACCCTGATGGAAGTGACTCCAGAGACGAGAGGCTATGGCGACGTTGATGAAAGTCCAACCAGGAAGAAATTGTATACAACGTTCGTACAACAATGCAGTGCAGCCACCCATGGGCGAAAATGATCACTACTTTCACTACATACATTAACATAAATAAGATTACTATAAGTAGCTCATTACTGTATGGTGGTCCGTAACTGTATGGTTTACCCTACACATGGATGGGATAGCAATTATGACGTACCAGAGGTAACCTGATGCCTTGCACTGTTAAACTAGTCATGAATTCCTGTCCTTGCAAAAAAACTTGATTCACATCACTTGCGGTTTCACGAATGACAAAAGATAGCTCAAGGTCAAAGTGATCTTGCAGTGCCTTCGTGTTCATTTCCACTGAAGTTACGACTTTGTGGGTAAAAATGGGGTTTTCCTGCCACTGCTTGAGAAATTCTCTAAGAGAAGTGTCCAGGTTAGGGCACTCGATAGTAACCCACTGGGAGTGTAGTGTCTCCATTGCACCAGCCCACTCACGTAACAGGGCCATGGCTTGATTAGGATTCACCCAATTGTCCTCCTGTAAATGTGTAAACAGGAAATAATTTCAAATTTTAATATGTACATGAAAAAGTACACCTTGCTAGAACTATATTGGTTTTACCACATGGAACACTGATGCCATTATTTCTTCCACTTTTTGTATCATCCGAGTCTTCATTGTGTTGTACAAATTGAAGTGGGTCTTTTGCATATGCTCAGCTAATTGGCATATATTTGTTTTGATTCCTGTTGTCATTTCGTCTAGAAGATCACAAGCTGTTTTCACCAATTTTCGAACAGTCCAGAACTCCATCTGTTCAGGCCGGGTCATACCGAGTGTGGTCTGCAATGTGAGAAAGGTGAATTTTCATAAAACAATGCTCTTATGACATTTAAAAAATCAATCTGCCACTCTGTGTGAGGAATGAGGTCCATGTCACCAGTCCCCACAAAATGGAAATTGCACGATTCGACTATGCCATTCGATTGTGCTTCTCTAGGAACCAATATATCTTTGTAGGTTCGTTAACACTTGGCCCCACCAAATTCGAATTTCCAAATTTCAACGGTGTCAATCGTTTGAGCCCGCGGTTTGTACTGATTTATTATTATTATTATTATTATTATTATTATTATTATTATTATTATTATTATTATTATTATTATTAATAATAATAATTAATAATAAAAATAAATAAATAAATAAGTAATAATTCATACCCCATTATCAGCCGGGGGCTCTTTAGGGGGGAAATTTTTTGTTTTGACTGGAACTCTTTGCTTTCATTTTATTTGCTTTTTGGGATAGGGACGAAAGGAAGCGGCTGTGACCTGTTTTTACGGAAACGACCCCGGAATTATCCTGGGAGGGCCGTGGAAAGCCACAGAAAACCACGGTCAGGGTCGCCGGCCCCGGGATTCGAACCCAGGACCTCCCGATTAGCAGGCGGACTCAATATCCACTACACCAACGACCAACCTGCTTCGGTGTTTGTACTGATTTGTGTTCGAATATGGGCGTTTGGGCTGGTTTAGTTTCAACACTACAGCAGTTTAAATGGGCAGAAGGAAACATGAAGAGTTCGTTGGCAAAAGTGCCTCAAGGCCTGTTTCCACCGGCATAATTTTTGTTCTGGACAAAATTCATGCCAGAACAATTTTTTTTGTTGCTAGGCGATTAATCGTAATAAAGTAACAAAGTAATAACAAAAAAGTTTGTTTGATTTTGTGCTCCATTTTTGTGCTTTTCTTTTTGTGCTTGAAAATAGGCGTATTCGGCAATTCAGATTTTTCTGAGATGTGTCACGTGATATCTGAGTTGTTAGCCCTGCCCCTCAGAAGATTATTGCCGAACGGCCGAACTGAGAGACCCCCCTACCCGCCTGTGCTGCATCCCAGTGATATGCCAATGTTCGGGTATTTCGGTGCCGTATTTCGGACGCTTGCGCGTAATGGTGCGGGTAAAATGGAAATGCGGGTAAAATCGGGTATTTTCAGGTCCTCTCGCGGGGTTTTTGGTCATTTTGCATTGGCTACACTGCTGCATCCATAACAATAATTTGTTTGTTAATTGTTTCTCAGCAAGTAAGTCAGGTCAGGAGTACACTAAGTTCCTGAGCTTGGGAAGTCAGGTAGGGCGCATGCGCACTTACTTCAGGGGGCGTGGCACCTGATTTGCCGAACATCCAAACAGCCCAGGAAGTCAGATTCCTGAATTGCCGAATACGCCTAATGATGCCGGTGGAAACAGGCCCTAAGTCAATTTTCATAAAATTTGAGATAGCAACACCGTGTCCCTTTACAAGTTGGTGTAAAAAATTTCACAAGAGCGCTTTAATCTCGTGGGTACCCTACATACGGTTCAAAAATTCGATTTGTGGCAAAATCGCCTAAGACCCTAATTGCGCGACCTAAGTCATTAAGAGCCAATGGGGCACAGCGATTCCGTCACATGACAAAATGACGGCCTCCGCGCCGGAAGAACTGCAAAATAATTACGAAGGGTGGAATTTTTGTCCCACTGACAACCAAACTCTCTTTTTACCTTCCTAAATTTTGAAATTTTCTGTATTTTATAATTCTGCTTGGCCTGTAGTGTTGTGCAAACATCACCTCTGCTGCTAATTTTCACGTTAGCAGGGTCAAAATACAAGCCAAAAGGCAATATTCCGAAGCCACAACACCTGCATCCTGTCGAGGGTCGCCACGACTGATATCATTGATATGTAAATGATTAAATCTGATTCATAAATTGCTACATAAATTGGTTTCGAAGCCTGTGAGGTGATATTCTACTCGTTCGCGCCACCAGAGAGCGCGCTACAGTCGCGGCCACGGTCGAGGCGACCGGGACCTGCGACCCGCGACCGGCTGCTAGTGTTGTGGCTTCGGAATGTCGCCTTTTGCCTTGTATTTTGACGTGAAAATTAGCAGCAGAGGTGATGTTTGCACAACACTATATAGGCCAAGCAGAAAAATTGCAAAATTTAGGAGGGTGAAAAGAGTTAGTTTGGTTGTGAAAGTTCCTGCTAACATAGCAGTACCATTGCGCATTGCCAACAATGGTACCTCTAAGAATGGCTCCTTTATGCTACCAAATATTGTCACAATTGTGCATCATACATTACCAACATATCACCAGAAACCAGGGAAAATGATCTGGTCAGGTCAGAATAAAAGGGGAGCAAAAATAATAATGTCTACAAGGGGCAAAAGTACTACTTTCATGGGACAAAGATCGACATCTTCATGAGCTAATCCTGCTGGAATATGAATGAACTACTCTATATTGGTTTTACCACATGGAACACTGATGCCATTATTTCTTCCACTTTTTGTATCAGCCGAGTCTTCATTGTGTTGTACAAATTGAAGTGGGTCTTTTGCATATGCTCGGCCAATTCCCAAAGTTCATTCCCATATCCCCATATCCCCATTATCCCCCATAGTTCATTCCCAAAAACTCGGGCAAGATAACTCAGAAATCAAGAGCAGGCATGAATATGAAGCTGGATAAAAGCACCGCAGTACACTGAATCATTTAACCATCGTGTAAGCAACCACTTTTGATTTACATGATTATGATGTTTTATTGTATTTCTGAGGCCATTCGCACACCTGTCCAGATCATAATGTATTAAGAATCTCATATTCTTGTCTAGGCAAGAATATGATATTCTTAATACACATTATCATTGCTAAATTGACGTCACTTTGACATACATACCGGAATATTATTTTCTTTAGAGACTTTTTGTGGTTTAAAAAATTCAGTCCGTGATCAATATAAAGGTTAAGGGGCAACTTTGAAATTATCAAGAACTTGTGGCAGAAATTGAACCCCTCCCTCGAAGTGAAGATTGTTGTTAGACGATTGATTGTTTTGTCCAGACTTTAGGGTCACCCTGTTCGCAAAACTCAGAGATAGTCAAACAGCAAAATAGTCTATACAATAATGGTTTAACAAAATATGCATGATTGCGTAATATTATTAAATGAAACAGAAAGACACTTTAAGCCACAGACTAAATGAAACGTTTGGCGTATATAATTCCAGAATCCCCTGGCAACAATGAGAACGAGCCATTTCGGTGACCCTGCTGTATTATTAAAATGAAATACTAAATGACGTACTGTCTCTCGATTCCCGTCATCGCCATGGGAACTTTCCTCAGGAGGATCTGGTAAGCTCTTAATCATGAGCTTGGATAGTATCAGGCGAGGTTTTCCATCCTCTCCTTCCTCATCATCCACTTTTGGTTCTGGTTTTGGCTTCCTTTGGTAAGCGAGCCATACGTCTCTCAGCTTCCTCTTGAAGAGCTTAGCTTGTTTCACCAATTCGATTTGCACGATTTCGAGTCCAACCAATAGCTTGAGCAGAGTGCAGCACACATCTGAAGCAGGTTTATTGTCGTCACGCAAATTATGTATGTACGACTGGCCCTGCTGCACTGAGCTCTGCAACAGGAGGAGAGAGTACAGTTTTTCTTAGCCCCATTGCCTCTGTTGAATTTGGACAGAAAGAAAGTGTAAAGTTCTCTGTTACCTCGAATGCGGAGAATGCCTGGAGTAGCTTGGCGGACTCGGAAGCTGGAAACATCTTGAAATAGTAAGTGGCGCTGGCCCTGTCCTTCCAGATGGGAGGGAAGGACGAGGAGCTCACGCGATGGTTCGACACCTTACAATTTATTTAAACATCACACAACCATGGTTACCAGGTCTGGCTACTCCCAAGGTAGCCAGCCAGTGGCGCTGGCGTAACAATGTGGGAGGGCAGGGTATACATTGCCTCCCTCCTAAAATTACGAAAGAGACGCCTGAGGCGAGGAGAGGGAAAAGGCGGGCGGATTTGTGCAGTCAGAAAATAGCAGACAAGTTCCCGATTCAACTGTATACTTACACATTGGTACTGCTGGAAATATGAAGGGACCGACCTTTCTACCAAACGTCTCCAGACAGGCGCACAACGGCACAAAACGGCAAAAAACGACGTAAAAAACGGCTCGCCTGCGCGCCATCGTGCGGGGTGTGTAGCTGCTACTCAGCAGCCGCTACAGCTATTGCGCTATTCTGCGACTCGGTATCATTGCATTTTCGCCATAAAATGACGCGTGACTGACAATACTTCCTGCAGGGTACTGTACGGTACTAAATAAATTCCTGGATAAAAATAAGGAGGAACGGAGTGAAAAAAAAAGACATAAGAAAAGACGACGAAAAAAAGAGGGAGGGGAAAAAAAGAAGCCTCAGCCGGACGTGAACTTGCAGCCTTATGATCTATCGGCCAGCGCGCTAACCATTAGGCTACGGCAGCCATCGCTGGAATAGCTCCTTCCGATGGGGATTCTTATACTGCGCAGAGGTGAGGCCGCCGTTAAATGACCAATTGCGTGGAGTGGGCGAGCGTGTTTATATTTTCAGTGCTGGAATATTAATTTTCACTGCTTGATGTGATGTGGGCAGGGGGTAGCGGTACGATGTACTAACCCAACATAACCTAACCTAACCTTCACTCGTCGCTGATACAGCCCTATCGTCAGCGTATACAGCCCTATTTCACGTATACAACCCTATCTTCACGTATACAGCCCAATCTAATCTAATATATATAAAGCCCCACGCCGAGGAGGAGGAGGATATAGGATGAAAAAGATTTCGCACTTCCCGGCGTCGCAGAGACGTCGGACTTCCGCCGTTGGATTCCTTGCCACCGGGTTACAATA
>JYFJ02006619.1:0-18831 GCA_000934665.2 Catajapyx aquilonaris | reverse complement strand
ACAAAATAAGGTACTTTTTGCGTACCATTATGGTACATGGTACGGAACCCGAAAATATGGTATGAATACCATAATTATGGTACATCTGGTAACACTGGACCCCGTCCTCCCTCCTACCTGCCCTGCTGCACAGCGCATGCTCCATAACTAACGAGTAAGTTTTATCGCATAGCGGATACGTGAATGCTCTAAAATTTGTACAAAAATTCGCACTCTTCGTGACGTAAAAGACGCGAAAAAGCGAAACATGAAATTCGCTCGCAAGTATTTACTCGCGTATATGTGAATGAGCCTTTATACAGTGAAACCTGCCCATTACGGACCCTGGGATAGCAGAAACCTATCCATAGCGGATTTTTTTTTCAGGGAACGGGCATATGCATAGGGCATGCATTGTATTTTTTAATGGATATAACAGAACCTGCCCAATGCAGCAACGGAAGGAATTTTTGTCTCCCTTCAAAGAAAATCTCTGTTCGTAACGGAAATCAAAAGGTTCACATTATATCCTACGGAGTCATACAGCCGGTCACCTTAGCTTGGTCGGGTCTTTTTCTGCTTCGCCTGACATGTCTGGGCAGATTTGCACTCCCTTTCTGTACAGGGCCAGGAGAAAAAGATTGGCAGGAGGACTGTCCGAAATGACTAGAAACTATTTACAGCGCCCTCCCTTGGGAACTTCCCCCTCCCCCCACGCCTGTGGACCAGTGTGTCGCAGCAAACATGCTTCTCTGGATATTGAATGTATGTGTTTAAATAAAGGTCTGTGTAATACCTCATGTGAGGTCTGCACTACCCATTATTATTATTATTATTATTATTATTATTATTATTATTATTATTATTATTATTATTATTAACTGGTGCCTATCCAATTATCATTACCTACCTGAGTGTGCTTTAATCTTGGTAACCAAATTGACAGCAACCATATCCCACACCAGCATGTTCCCAGAATTTGTTCCTAGCAATGCTGTCAGGCCATCCCAACAAAGGCACCTGAAAATTAATCAAAATATATTACTTGGTTATGGACAGGTGGATTCTGTGATAGCGCATTGGCTTTCACAGCAAAATGAGAGTTTTATTCTGCAAAGTAATGTGGTTTCTGTGTGGCTTTTTCACTTTTCTCAAATTATTTTTCAAATACAATTTTTGAACAACAAAATATGCCAGAAATAAGGTGTTACAAATATTACCGATTTATTGCAAATATCCTGCACAAAGACTCTTGACCTTTACTTTCTGATTTTGGCATGAATGGCTTCCCCAAAATGTTGCCAACAATTTCTGCCAAAAATTAATATAACAAGAGTAATTTTAATTTTACAAATAATTTATTTGTAACTAAGCAAATGTAGCAAACTGGTTTTTTTCTGACCCCACCCTCAAAGTACGAGAAAATAATAGCAGGGCACCTTACTCTCGCCACAAAAAATTATTATCTGTACCCACAGAAAAGGTCCTTAAAATGCCAGGTTTCAATCTCCTTTTTCATTTCCATATCTCTACAATCCCCAAGATTATGCAAACTCTACAAAATGCTATATGCTTGGGTTGATTACATGCTTTTTACCCCACCAAACCTCATGCATAAGCAAGTTCTAAGTGGGTAGTAGGAAATAATGTAGGAGGCTGATTGTTAACATGCTTGCAGGACTCAGAAGTTGGCATGCATGTGGAGGTGTGTAGAAAAATTCCATGAGTGTAACCAGCTCATCAACAGATTTTCTCAATAATAATTAATTGGTGTTTCACTAAAAATGGTTAGTAAACTCACATAAGTGACTCCCCAACATTGGTTGTGTACACAGTTGTTCCCGTTCCAACATCACTGACTCTGAGTATCCCATCATGGCCACAGGTAATGATCCTGTTTCCATCAGGTGAGAACTTGACTGCAGAAACCTCTCCTGAGTGACCCTCCATCTTGGCCTGAAGGCTGCAGGTGCTGATCTCCCACAAGCAAACCTCACCTTCATCTGTTCCAGTGAGTAAAAATCGATTTCTTCGGTCAAGAGTCAGGCACATCACCCTGCTGTCATGCTCCAATTCTGCTAACAGGTGAGAACTTGGACGCAGTGGTGATGATCTCTCCTCAGGCCCACACATCCACACCTGTGGTCACAACATTTTTTTCAACCTCCTCATACAATTCTTAAATACACACTAGGATATTTTCATATCTTAATTACAGGCTGAGATAAATGAGGCATTACTGGCACTAGCATCTTCCAAGGGATATGTTCACTGGGTGTTAACACTGCTCTACCCTCTACAGTATTATCATGGAAATTTTCAGGTACACACAATGGGGCAATCTGCTTTAGAGCTCAAGATATATACCTACACTGCCACTGTCACTTTTTAATGGCCTTCTGAGTCATTGATTTAATGCCAGGAGATGCTAGGCTGATGCATACCCATGCAGGCACAGCGTTCAGAATAAAGCCGGAATCGTGGTGGCTCCCACACGTACACTCCAATAAGTGACATCACACTGATAAGGAGGGCTGCCACTAAGGGAGTCGTATATCTGCCATCGTGGTGGCCTCTCATACCGTCTCTTTAATCGGCGGAC
This sequence comes from Catajapyx aquilonaris, assembly GCA_000934665.2. Taxonomy (NCBI): domain Eukaryota; kingdom Metazoa; phylum Arthropoda; class Diplura; order Dicellurata; family Japygidae; genus Catajapyx; species Catajapyx aquilonaris. The sequence continues at coordinate 16,250 of JYFJ02006619.1, read as the reverse complement.
TCACCCCCCCAGATATCACTTGCAAAGCCTGGTATCCGTCACGCAGTGGGCTCTAACAGCCAATCCCGGAACAGCCTTCTCCTTGCGCGCTCTGGTAGACACACGAATGAGGGAGTCGCACAATAACAATACAAATAACAGATAACAATATAAAACATGAGAAAATACATGACCGCAGCCGGTGTGAGCAGTGGGAGGAAGCCGAGGCACCCAAACTGGAGGCTCCAAGAGGTATCGTGGGATACCTGAGGGACCATGAGGATTTGGCAGGTGGCGTGTTCTGTCCCACCCTGCCAGAGAAAAATGGTCCAGATTTGATTGTTGCACAGTGTAGGGGCACCTACTCCTTTTAAAAATACATCATGTTGTATAGGGTGATAGGAAGTAATTTTTCATGAGGTCTTCAAGTGTGCATTGTGAACCATGCGGCCAACTACAACACGCATCCAAACTTCCCCCCCAGGCTGCCCCTGGCTACACCCCACACCATTGCATTGCATTCGGTTGGGGAGGTGATGAGAAATCCGACCTGACAGAACGTACCTTCAAAGTGGCCCCCAGGCCGCCCCAAGCCCCAGGCCGCCCCCGTCCTCACTCCACAAGATTTCACTGCATTTGGTTGGGGTCTTGGGGAGGTGATGAAAAATCCGACCTGATGGAATGCACATCCAAAGTGGCCTCAGAGCCGTCCCAGGCCACCCACGGGCACTCTCCCCACTAACCTGAAGCAAACCCTGCCCCACCAAAACTCCCTAGGGGGCTGAAAAAGCCCAGCGCCAACACTCAAGTCCTATGGAATCTCGAGACGTCCTGTGAATTTGCAGGATGATTTCAATCGCACGCCTCCCATAACATTTCACCACGATGGCGTCCGTCGTCTGTATGGGAGTTACGTCACAACTTATGCCCCTGTAGGCTTACGCAAGCCACCACGATTCCAACCTAAATCACCACATGATTATTGGCATAATCCTTTCAGAAATGACATATAGGACAGTGGACAGCTGAAAGCTGCAGCAGTGTGCACGCCAGCCTCTTTGACCTGGAACACTGCCTAAAACTAAATGAAGAATGACTGGGCTTGATATCTAGCACATGTAAAGAATATCAACAGGTACACATCCAACTTTCATATGATTCAGTAAAAATAGTGCCTCGTATGACACAGTTTCAAGAAATGTGACTGAATGGTACCTTCGCACCTTTGCTGCTGTGTCCCATGATCCAGAAGCCAGGCGGTCAGCATTCCAGTCAAGGCAGGATACTGCATCAGCATGACCAATGAAGGACTGGCTGCACTTTCCAAACTCAACATCATATACCATGATGCTGTTGTCCCAGCATCCAACAGCAACTGACTTAACACCAGGGAAGACTATGCAGGAGGAAAGGGCCAAATCTGCCAGAGGTGCTGAGCGGGTCTGGCGGCATCCAGACACACTAAACATTTTCAAGAGGCCATCTCTCCCAGCAGAAAAAACAGTTTCCCCATCACATGCAACAGCAACAGACGACACAGCATCTCTGTGAGATGTAAACTCGCAGATCGGATGCAGGTGTTGTAAGGAAGTCCACACTAGAGTGAAGCTGGAGGCACGGTCACGAATCAGCTTTGCCTTTTGTGAGGGAGATTCCACTGTAAAAGTTTGAATTGGTAATTGGAATAGTAATTGATGGAATTCAACAATTTGAAAACAATGTACAGGGTGTTTATTGTAACTCTGCAAAGAATTTCAGGGGTAATAGAGGAGACCAAGACAAGTATTTTTGACATAGGAACCAGTGTCCGGAAACGCCATCTAGAGGGGGTTCATAGACAAGGAACGGGCGCGCTCAGACGCGTCAGGTGAGAGGCGCTAGGTGAGCAGACTGTTTTGTTGATAGATGGCGCTCGGATAGTAACCAACGATGCGATATGGCATAACCTGGCAACAGCAGAGCCATCTAGCAACTTAAGTCCGCCTCCTAGGAGATGCGCGGATAGTCAACAGCGGGTCTTTCGTTGCCAGGTTATGGCGTATCGCGTTGTTGCTTACTTACAACGACGCGATACGCCATAACCTGGCAACAACTGCGTGCCACCTATCAACAAAACAGTGCGCTCGACTAGCGCCTATCACGTGACGCGTCTGAGCGCACCCGTTCCTTGTCTATGAACCCCCTCTAGATGGCGTTTCCGGACACGGGTTCCTATGTCAAAAATACTTGTCTTGGTCCCCTCTATTACCCCTGAAAGTCTTTGCAGAGTTACAATAAACACCCTGTATTACCCTATCATCACACAAAATGCAGCATGGTGCCCAATAGGGTGGCAATGTTTTAGAAGTTGCATAGAAATCATAATGTGTTCCGAGAAAGGAACAACTGAGGTGACTAGAGGCCTGGCCTCTTTCTCCCATCAGTCCATGGCCATTTTCAAGAATCCTACAGTCTTGTCAATCCTTTCAGAACTTTGCAATAAGACCCTCCCACTCTTTAGGCAATGTTTAAATATTACTCATAAGTATGAGTTTACATTTACTGTTCATACATTTCACTTACTCTAATCCCTCTAAAGCCCCTCTATGCATGGCATGTATAGGCATTCACAAGTGGTTAACATTAAAATATACAATAGTTTTCCATTGATGAAGAAAAGGACGAAAATTACCTACACTGCACTTTACTGATGTGTCCAGACCAACTCTACTTTCAAAAAATTCGTCAGGAGTTTACCATGATGTACGTGGGTTGAGTCAAAAGTCATGGCATGTACTTTTAAATTCAAAAACGGTAACACACACAGAGATGATCTTCGCTACAATTTGAAGCTCCGGCGATTACAATTTGATCTGGCATATACAGTGGCGGCCATGATTATATTAATTACCTTTTTGTTTATTGGGCATAACTTTTTTCGGAGTTATCCAATTTGAGCTGAAATTTTAACATGCCATGCACAGAGGCATTTGAAAATAATATGAAGGTAATATAATATTATGGCCACCACTGTAGATGTTGCCCATATCGCTTGGGGAATGGGGAAACAAAAGGTGATCGTGAGCCCCCATCGCACTATCACCCTATGATGTACTGAGCCTGACGTCCTTGGAGCTGTTGGATGCTGCATGCAGGACACTCGAAGATGGATAACATGGGAGCTTCATTTTGAGTGTGGGACAAGTGAGAGCACTATGCTTAGCACTCTGCAAGACTGAAAGGTAGCAGGAAGTTGGTGCCCTCACTGGTTCCTCACCGTCTATCTGAAGTGCAAAAGTGGCGCTGCTGTGCCCTCGCAGAAAAGCATTTGGAACTCGATCACATGGAGGCTGATGGGTTTCTAAAAACCGCTTGTGGATATGGATGACATTTACACAGTCATGGCACCAGTCATAGTCATCTGACATGTCCCACACTCAAAATGAAGCTCCCGTGTTGTCCATCTCCGAGGGGTCCTGCAGGCAGTGTCCAACAGCTCCAAGCGCATCAGGCTTGTGCCGTATTAGGGCGATGGGTTTAGGGGAGGGTCATGATCCCATTTTGCTTCCCGGCCCCCATTACGACATGGTGGAAATCTACAAACCAGATCAAATTATAACCGCCAGAGCTTCAAATCGTAGCAAAGATCAACTCTGTATGTGTTACTGTTTTGAAAAATACACACCATGACTTTTGCCTCAACTCAGGAAGTATTGAAAACTAACCTGGGAAGCAATCGACAGCTAACTGTAAATGTCTCTGTGGATGGGGTGAAGTGAACAGCTGCTTTGGAACCTGCCCAAATTCCATAATCTGCACTTCTAGAGCATGTCTCTGGTTGGGGTCCTTCACTGCATCCAAGTCCAGGTTGCCCTCATAGCACAAGTAATAAAACACTGGAAATTAAATCACAAATTATTTCAATCGACATAAAGAAACCAAAAAACCAAGCACCCCTTACCATTGTCAGCCTTTTCAGCTTCCTCTCCTCTCTGTTTATATCCAAAAATCAGATCAATCCAATGATGCAAATTTTTGGACACATTTTCTGACTCCAGAGCCTCCCTTAGTGTTGTCACAAAATCTTTTGGTGCTAGAAATCCACAAGAACAAATGATAAAGTGGTGATGACAAAACAATTTCCTGCACTAGTTGTAAATACTAACTGCTAGCCCATGGAGGAAGTTCCACATCTTTAACTTTTTCTCCATCGTGCTTGGTCCCAAAGTCACAACCAAGAAAATTGAGCAGGAAATCACCGCCACTCTCAGGGTCATAAAATTCTGGTATCAGTTCTTTGAAGTCAGAGTGATTGTGAGTCACATTTTTCCATGTAGCAATAACACTGGAAAATGTAGCATTAGTTTAACACATGGTACAACAACTATTTTAAAATTACAGTGGTCCCACAATGAACTATGTGGTGAGTGTGTATAAGTGTGAGTGTGTGTGTTCATGTCTTCAATAAGGTCTGGGGACGGAAGTTTGTGCTTTTGCTGTAGTTGTGGGGACGTATGTCCCCACAGTTCGAATTGCGGGGACATTTGTCGGTCCCCACAGTTTCACACACGCGATGTGTACTATTACAGTGGGGACATGTCTAAATTAGTGGGGACATGTCCCCACTATTTTCATTTGTAGGGTTTCACGAAAGTCCATTTTTCTCAGCCTAGGTTAGTTAGGGTAGGGTAGGTTAGGTAGGGTAGGGTAGGTTAGGTTAGGTTAGGTTAGTTTACACTAGCTTCGAAAAGTTGAATTTTCACGTCCCCAGGCCTTAGTGAAGACAAGGCTGTGTGAGTGCGTGTGTGTGTGTGTGAGGGAAAGAGGGAGTATAGGGAGAGAGAGCATGTGAGAAAGGGAGGGAGGAGGGAGGAGATAGTTAATGCAGCTAGACAAGCTTATAAGTGAAAATGATTAACAACAAGTCTGCTCTGCAGGGAGTCTTGCAATTATTGAAACTATTTGCATATGGTGGCTGGAACGCTATGGTACATGAAAGAGTATTTATCATCATCTACCACTTTCTTCTGAAACTGGAGATACGTGTATGTTTCCTCCCAGTGTTGCCACCTAATGTGCTTTTACATTATGGATCAAAATTGTTATTTTCTAATTGTTTGTGTAATCATTTTAAAAATTGCTCACAGCTGGGATGGGCCTTTTAGGGGATCATCTTTTAATTAACCAACTTTAATCATTACCTGTGCTGTGATGAGTTTTGATTGTGGGAGGAAATGGGAGAGCCCTGAGAACACCCACATGAACACTGAGAGAACCCATTGAAACTCTATCCCCATAAGTGTCCTCTGTCCGACCCGGGGATTGAACTCGGAACCTTAGAGGTGGAAGGCTGTAGCGATAACCACTATACCACCATGCCGCCTGCATTACTGGGATGATTATTTCAGGATTACATCAAATGTGAGGTATTATTAGGTGACTTAGTTTTGACTCTTAAAATGTGTTTTCTGCCCATACTATTTTTATACCCACTGGACTTCAGCCACTGTTCTACTGAGCTATTAAACCACAACATTGCAGAGTGTTTCTTCACTCACACTAGTTTTTCTTGTGAAAAAAATCATGGCAGTTCCTATTGTGATCAAGGTTTACTTGAATTCAGTATTACCTGTTGAACATTCGATCTGGATGATCAAACCTCCCATTCTGCAAGCACAACATAAGTTGTGGATACTTTCTAACCAGGTAATACAGTACAAAACCAGGCGTGGAATAATGGGATCCATAGAGAAATCTCTGGCCTGTCATTTCCTTGAATCTTTCCTGTAACATGCAAAGTTGTACAATAAATTTAACCAAAAACATAACCTGAATGCTAGTACCTTCAACCTCTGAAGTCTTGTTTCACTGAGAGCCCCAACAGGCTTGGACAAATCACGGTAAAACTCGCCATCTGACAGATCCACCTTGCTTTGAGTGTAATCTGCCACAACCCATGGAAATACTGGATACTGCGTGAGATCATTAAAACTTCTACCACCCATCCTGAAAATATAATTAATTACTTACTCTTATATGGATAAACCTGATTATTTTAACTACCTGTTCAGGTGCATCAAGTACTCATAATTAGATATGACTCCATTTTGCCACTGCAATGTTATTCTCTCTTGATTGTCTGCTACTAGTTGTACCTCGGGTTGAGCCAAAAGCTTATCATACAATACATCTCGTTCTTCCTTATTCTTCAAGGTTAGGAAGAGGTGTGGGATTGAACCTTCACAATAAATCTCTAATCCCTACCAAACAATAGCATTGCATTACAAACATAACAAAGATTTCCATCTAACTCGTGTCAAGCAATAATGTAGGCCTCTATTGCAAGTTTTCACAGCCTTCAAGAAATTAAAAAGTAATAGAGTTAAATTCCATACATACCACTTCTTGCAGTAAGAATCGTTGCTTAATTATCTTCTTCATGTGGCTTAGCTTTATTTTAAGTACTGGATACTACAAAGAGAGTTTAATTAGCTTTTCAGTTACAGCTAGAACCTTAAGAAGGAAATATCTACCGGTTCAACGTTGTTGTATGGCTGGAAGTAGAAACGACTTGACGTGAGCAGAATACGTCCTGGATTCATTATAAGTGGAGAAATCTTGTTTCCTTGTGTTTCCAGAATTATAGATTCATACAAGTCCTCCAACCAACTGGTGTCAAACTTCACTCGATTTTGAATGGAATAAACAATGGCTGCAATCTGTTAATACATAGCAAATGTAACAAGATGTACACAATAATTACATTACTTTTTATTTAATCACTTTTATTACTACTGCAGTAAAATTGTCTAAAGCAAGCCCTGCTGAGAGTGGCAAGTTACCCATCAATGATATTGGCACCAGGAAGAAAGGACAGACAGATGTCTCCGCACATATGAGAGGNCCCCCCCCCCCCCCCCTCAAAGCTCTGCATGTGACTCATGCACCACGGCCAATTAGCTTCATAAATTGGTGCCACGTATGTATCCTGTCGAAAATCACTAATTTGCTTGGAGCATGAAACTGTCCTCAAAATGATCATGGTGGGTCACATACGGAACCACACTCTTCAGGGGAGGGGGGAAAAGCAATGCCCCTGTATTGTTCTCAATACTGGTGAAACATAGTGGTGCATAAATAAGTGAGTCCCCATTGCTGGGGAGGGGCTTGGGATGCCACATTGGTAGATTAAAGTGAGAATATTTTGACCAGATGGGAAGGTCCCTGCCAATGCATTTGAAGTGCACACTTGTTTCTGCTAACTAAATAGGTGTAATTTTTCCAGTCAGCACCTCCAATGAAAATGAACCAGCAGCTACAGGGTTAAGAACCTTTCTTATGGCCTTATAGTCAATACCATACTGTTGTAGTGATCTAAAACCTGTTCAGTCAAAAAAATATTTGTAGACAGGTTCCCCAGTAGTATTGCGATTGTTGGAAACTTATTTACAGGTAGGCCCTGTTTTCTGACATGTCACATTAACACCCATTAAAATTCACCTGATGGTATGAAAAATATAACAAAATTTGAAAATTACAAAAACTCATTATTCACAGTAATATCCACATCTGGTTGACCAACTCACTTATTTACTGAATTCAACATTGTGAAGAAAAACAACAAATAAACAAAACATGATGCAGCCATATCATCATATTAGAAGTAGCTTTACTATCAAAGTGAAATGACTCACCATTGTGCTTTGTTCTGCAGCTCTAAGTGTTGATGCTCTTCGAAGTTGCAGTATCAGAGGAAGGCAATTTTCAGTTTTGGCATAATTCAGTGAAAATATATAGTTAATTTTCTCCTGCAAATAAACGTTCTTGTAACACCTGATGCAATACAGCTAAGCATCCAACTCACATTTTGAAACAAATATGGTGCTATAATATTTCTGGCTAGCATTTCAATAACTTGACTACATTCCAAGTGTATAACACCCTTTGATGAAGTCCTGCAAATACAACTTTTCAACCACTGTACTGTTACAATTCTGGGAAACTGATGTCTTGCCTCACCTGACCGTCAAATCGCCAGTCCACTCTGATATGTCATCACTATCCTTGTAAGGAAACTTGAGTAGTGGAAGGGCCATGTTTGCAGGTTCAAAAACAAGTGACTTGGAACATATCTTGAGCCTCCCTCTCTGTTGCTGTGACTCAATTGGCTTCCCATCTTGGCCCAGAGGATAACAAAATACACTCAAGTCCTCAAAATATATTTCCCCTGGTTCAAGCAACAGGAGAGAAAATCTGCAAAGAAAATTATATTTTAATACAGTGCCTTGCCTTTTACACGCAGTTATTTTCAAAGTTTTTGTAATATCATATGCTACTATTATTGCTGATGCAAACAGAAAAATGTAATGACATCACAATGAGTTTAATGCAAACAATGTCAACAATCAAACAAACAATTAAAAGGTTGTGACGTTACTACTGTTATTTGATTGTTTATTGAAATCATACAAATAATAACAACAACAACAACAACAACAACAACAACAACAACAACAACAACAACAACAACAACAACAACAATCATCATCCTCATCATTATCATCAACATCACGACATTTCCCTATGAGGTGTAGTCAGCGATGAAGGGAGACGCAAGCTAACCCAACATATGAACTAAATTAAAACTTGTGAAAATAAACCTATAAGGGCAATTCTACGAAAGAGCGGACATGGGGTGCGGTTCTTACATCTTGACGCAGTTGGAATCTGAGTGACTAAAACCGATAGCATGTGGACCATGGTTTCCTTAGCCATGTTAGTTTGTGACAGTATCATTCCCAACAACACAGTATTATCTAAGCGCGCGCTCTGTGATATCCATTTGGCTGATGCGCATTGCCAGCTGGTTATTCGCTGTACCGATATGTGAAAGGAAGAGAGACAGACGTCTTTGGTCTTCATATAATTCAAGGGCCAACCTCTGTCCCTTGAAACCTCCTTAAATATCAATTATAAAGTGCCACTCTGCAGTCTGCATCCCCTAAATGGCAACCCATAAGAAAGCTTACAAAATAATAATCCTGACTAGCAGAATCAAGCTGCTAGCAAAGGCATAGCAGGAGGATGAAAACCACTCAATATCAACTGCAAAAACAGCCCAGTGACTTTTAAAACATTTTGAATACCCATGGCATTAAACATCAACAAAAGTTCTACCCAAGTTAGAAGTCACCTAAATTACAAATCCCTACACGGAGTTACAGTTACTTAGTGCATAAAATGAGTTCAGAGCCAAGTTACTCAAACAAAAAGTAACTAGTTATAATTACAGTTACTTGCCAAGTTACTTGAACTTCAAACAACTGCCTCAGTAACTTTTTTTTTAAATAACTATTTAGGTAGCAGTGTGCACAAGTCATCCCAGAAATCCAGAAATATACTACTAATGCAAAGTGGTCATAAACCTAAATGACTCACACACAAAGTAGCCTACTGTTATTTGAAAAAGTACTTCGTTGTTTTTGCTCAGTTAGGCAGCAATTAGACTTTGCAGTATGCTGCAGCAGCATTGTAGACATACATCAGGTAATGTCAGCTGCTGCCGAATCGAAACAGCCTGCATGTTGACCTGTAAGACTCCTATGTACTCTCGTATATCTGATGATGACAAACAAGATGACAACTTTCTGCACATTCTAAACACCGTCTGCCTTACTACCCAAGAGTATGTCCTACAGCCTACCCCAGACACACGCCCCAAACCGGGCGCAGAGATGCTGGGTGTACCAGTAAGCACCAATGAAAAGATAATAATTACTACACGACATCAGCTGCTCTGGGCAATGTCACGACAGAAAGTGAAAATGCCTGCGAGGAATGCTAAGAGAGCTATGACAACGATGTTTCTACCTTTCCTTGGTCGACAGCATGGCTGCTGAATACTAAAATCACAATGACGACGAGGAACAGTCGGGCTGAGACCCTAGGGAAAGGAGCAGGTGACGATGACGGCTCCTTCCCGCATACCACTGCACGCCGCCATGACACCACGGGGTGGGAGGGAGAGAGGAAGGGAGGCTGGGAGAGACAAGTGGGATACTGTATATCACAATACGGTGTGGGATTCACATCATTGCAAGGAAGCACGGAGAAAACAAGATAGGCACTTGAGAGGTGGTATGGCAGTGTCCTAAGTGCCGGTGCATACACTTACAATATTTAATCTGCTGTTGCTGTTGCCTTCGGAATTTGTATAACGTACAACAACAACAACAACAAGTGAGGACACTCCATATGATACTCGCCGGAGAAAGGCCCTTGATCTGGGCAAATGGACCTGTTGCGTTGGTTTCGTCGTTTTTGCCTTGCTTGTTTTGCTCCCCACGTAATCGCATTTCCTAAGGGAAGTTTGTTTAAACAAGTACTCTCATTAGTTGGGTACATCCTGGTGTGGCTATAGACTTGATTAGTCCCTCGATCATGAAAATCTACTACGGCTACTAATATTACATTGATAGTTTACCAGTGCAATGAAGTATTGTGAAATCAGTATGAATAAAAATGCATAAAACTACGCAGTGTATGCATTTCGCCAAAACTAATGGTGCTATAGTAGGCTATAATTGTAATGATGCGGGAATAGTTGGTCAATGGCCATTTTTCAAATATATTCAACTGCCAGCATAGTATCTTACCTAATTCAATCCACACCTTCTCGCAATATTTAATTAACAAAGTGTCCCGGAGGGGAAAGAATGGATGGAAATTTGTTTCTTGTTGGCGCAGTCTGTTCCTATAGTTAACACTGTTTGAATTTCATCCCACGTGGTAGATCCAACGTCACATTCTGAGTGTGTTTAGACAGTGTGCCATCGCATCTGCTTGGTTATTTGCTTCATCGCCTTGTGCGACCCTCATTCACGCTCCTATAAGCTCTACCCCATGCAGGACTACAGAATACCCGGTGTCGTATTTGTTGTGGTTCGCATTTTCCTCTTTGCTATCACTATTTCTCCCTCGGCATGTGATAACAACACAATCTACGACTGGAATAGTAAGTACGACCAGCACTTACTCATTTGTATACAGTAAATATTGTTCGAAAGAAATGTCGCTATAGGTACAGTATTTTTGCAGATACGGCAGAAGGTGACGGGGAAAATGTTGGCAACTCAAGTGAGATTCCCAGCTTGATACTTGACAGAAACAAAGATGGTGTAATGATACAGATGTCGAATTTCAATAGGATCGGGGACGATATGTACAACCTAACATGTAGTTTTGCTGTCCAAGCACCACCGCAATTCATTATGGATGTTTTCATAAAAACTTTGTCCTTCCGCAAATATGAAAATGGAAGTTGCTTGGATTATATAAAGGTAGACTGTCTCCTAAAATTGCATATTAACTACAAATGCTAATATATAAAACTTTTTGACAGTTGGTGCGAAACGGTACTCTTGCCACGGAACAGTTGTGTGACCAAAACTTCAGTAGGTCTACTGATTTGATTTACACGACAACTAATGCACCACAATTCAACAATATCTCCAAGGGAATGTTTGAACATGCTTCTGGTGAAGTAATCGGAGTGTATTTAAGCATCGGGCCAAAAATTACCAACGATTCTGAACATCTCTTCATGAGGCTTCTATTTTCCACGTTAATAAGTACTATAGCATTCTTTTTACTGGTACGAATGTTAGTGATTACAAGATTATAGTGATTTTGTCTTATACTCCGACAGGTTGCTCCAATTCAAGCGGATCAAATTCCTGCCAACAATGGGAGTCGTGCAATGATTGTGGCAATTTTTGCCTTATTAAAGACCTCGAGTGCCCTCATTACCACGACTGTGAGTTACAAAATCTTACGAGCAATTTTTCCCGATGTGAGCAAGTTCTTTTCACGAGTGAGTATGGCCTTCCTCGGAATAAATATTGGTATAATGGTAATATTTTATCGGATATATAGACTTATTCCATCCTCCAGCAAAATCCAGTCATATTTTGTAAAGTAGTGTATATTATATTGGAGTGTGTGTGAGAAAATATCAGAGATGGAGTGAGTTCTTGTTATTTTAATTACAGGTCATGTGAAGATGTGTGGAACGATGGATGACCCGCCCTTCATTTTAGTACTGGTATTGATATTATTAGAGATTGTAATACTCCTGGGTGTTACCTGCAGCCCTCTCTGCTTCCTTCGAGTCAACCGACTTTGCTGTTGGAACCAGCAAAGATGCCACAGCATGGTTAAAGCAAGACGATTTGACAAACAGGAACTGAAACCGCGGATATGCCGAGTTTCTATCCGTCGTTCAGCTCTTCTTTCTGCCGATCTGTCACCTGATCTGGTAACATACAGCGACGTAACACGCTCTGTAGAAGAATCAAATCATGCCAAGCAAAATAATTATTCTCCTCCGTATTACAAGGCTCTTCTTCATTCAGAAGCCGCCTCAAGACCAAGCTCGGCATAAGTGTGTCATAACATGATTATAAATAGAAGCACGTTACGAGTGAAGACGCTGAGTTTTAGCTGTTATCATATTGATTTCTCGGCGGATACGGCAAAGCTTAGCTTTAGGATACGTTGGCATGGCGACTTTCATGCATTGGAGCATTGCGAGCGGTTTCTGATACAAGATACAATAATAATTCTGTTGTGTGTAGGTCTACCAAATGTTCAGGAAAATGTGCGTTTTAAATTACGTTGTAGTTATTCTGGTTCTTTAAATTTCAGTGATTTCGGACAGGTGTAATTACTTATTTACTTAACAGTCACCAGAGGATTCATTCTATTGGTCATTTGAGATGGCTAGGTGTGTAGACCTTTTACTACCCAAGTACCCAGTCATGAGATCCTGCCGTGAAGGCATGTATGAATGAATAATATATTAGGCCTACTTATTATTTTGTAAGAGCAGCAAATCTGGTGTCAAGTGGTAATAATTGAGGTGCAGTACTACTACTGAACACGAGTATATACCCTACACGTACGTACAATGACGCACGTTTTCTATAGCACCTCATTTACAATATACACATAAAGAGAGTATTGCTGTGAAGATTTTACTTTTTTCTTTTAACACATTTTCAAAAATATTTGCTATACAGTATGAATAGTACTTTTCACCTTATTGCACATGAACCGTTATTGCACTGTGTAACTTCTAATGAGGGGGGTTCTCCAGGGACAGCAACAATTGAAAGTTCTTTATGCCTTGGTCAAAGAAGAGAGTGAGAATCTACCAGATTACATTGACAGTAAAACCGAGGAAAAACCTGATCAAATATAAAGTCGGCTGGTTTTGAACTCCGAACTACCCGCTTCGCTGGCCAGCCTTCAAAACCACTATAGACCACCGTGTAGTCCCTCTCGTCATATAGGGTTTGATGTGACGTATTAAAATATCTGTTGCTGCTGCTACATATTAAAACACTTGAAATCAATGCAGAATAGATGATCTAAAATTCATCACTTGAACATTTATAGGAAGTATTTTAAGGAGCTTATGATAGACATTAGGCTAATATATTACCTATAAATTAATTTTACTTGCGCGTTTCTGATAATATAGCTAGTCTAGCATGGCAACTTTTCGTGGGAAAGAAATAGCAACTTGCTTGCCAGTTATACATAATTATATATGTGCCCTGTATGTAACTGACAAGCAAGTTGCTATTTATAACGCTTTTGCGTTCTCATTAGAGTAAATATTAGTAGTCTACAGTACATTGCTATAGTATCCAATGCATTCGAGTGAGGATCTATTTATAATGTAGGCCTAGTCTATTGCTATTGTATTGTTCTGTACTGGCATTGAATAAAATGAAATATAAAGTTGAGACCCTTATTCCTTTCCACTGCGAATATGCGGCACAAGAATTATTATTTAAAAGCATATTCATTTAAGTTAAATTTATGTTTTCAGTTGTCTGCGGCATTATACACATCAGTTCTCGGGATGTCATCATGGCGATTATAGTGTTACCCCAATAGGCTACAAAATAAAGCAAGTTGTTCTGCCTGTTACGAAAAATGGGGAAAATGTAATAAAATATATTGATTTGGTATATTGCAGAAGAGAGGAAAAAACTGTGGACTCAACATGGCGGTAACTATAGCAGCACTCCTGGGAGGTTTTATGGCAATGCACGTGACTTCGACATTCACCATACTCACTCGCCAGAACGCGCCAGAACCTCTATTTCACCACCTTTTCCCAGCCCAGACTACAACGCCCTGTTTCCAAGAAGACTATACGCATCGAGCGCGAGACAGTGGGACCTGTATAGGCTACGTAATCATCAAGGTTACCTCTTGGATCTCTATACGCCAAATGGTCTCTCTGCGGATATAGCAGATAGGCACAATTTGCTCTTACAAGTCTATCAAAATGCGTTAAATGGTAGGTGGGAGTCGTATATTGTGTTGCTGCTTTCAATGTCACTATTATAATGCCAGTTACAAAAATGTCACTCGTGTTTTATGAACGTAGGCTACAGTTATTGTATACAGTGCCCTTTCTTAACTGCACAGTACAGTGCCCTTACGATCGTCACATTTCAATATTAAAACCATATTGAGTTAAGTCATTATCTCTTAAAACCACAGTGCGCAATTTATAGGCCTATGCAAAACTAGATTATTGTAACATATCCAGCATATATACGTTATTTTGATGGAATGCTTTTTATTACTTAATTGTTTATGTAGGTGGCTTTAAAGTAGCCTACATAATATTGATGTGACCATTAGGTAAAGTTATTAATCATTTCAGATCTAGCAACTGCAATGACTTCTGTGCTATTTCTCAACCGCAATACAAGACAACGACATTAGGAAATCGGACTCAGAATCAGAAACTATAGTGAGGATGAGTATTACCGGTACAGCACTGTACAAGTGGAACCCATGTGAATATATTGTAACTGCCACTACATCAGAATCTCTATAATATTATGGTACTGCCAAGTAAAGTAACAGTCAAATAAGCCCCTGCCTTGAAAACCGCACTGCATTTCAATATTTTGTGCCAATAGTTTCATTGACACTGCACATATTCTGTATATCAATATTATAATACAATCATGAGAATTTTACACTTCAGTAATCGTTCGCACGTATGGTATATTATTTTGTGAATCGTAAAATTTGAATTCGTATGTAATCGAGGATTTAACACTAAAATAATGTTTATATCAATTCGCAACCGTCAGAGTCATAATAAACTCTTAGATTAGTTTCACTAATTATTTTGTCGTAAATATTTTGAGGCCACTTCGCCATTATGTCAGGCTACCTGAAGCATATGGTATGCATTCCCTGAGCGTGACATTTTTTTCTGCGGAAATTATGTAAACCACCATGAATAATAATTAGGGCTACAACGGCATTGATTTACACCTCCAAATGCTACAAGCTCTTGCATTTTTTGTTCTAATGTTTCTTATTTTAATTATCGGGATTTTAATACACATTAACAGTGCAAACTCCCGGTACAAACATCCCGATTTTCCCATTATTTTTTTTCTTCTGGTAATAATAACTACATTTATCGGCGGACTTTTATTGACCTTGAGAGAGTACAAAAAGTGTTTCTGGAAAGTGTCTCAAAGACAGTCGCAAACTTTGGCACCTGAAGGGCTGGATATTAGAAGACATAGCCAATGTCAAGTAGTTGTTATCAGTGGATCGAGTTCAGAAATGGCAGCACAGCATGAAATAGGCCTAAACCCCGCACCAAATGCTTTCTCACCTTCCGCTCCCATAGAACATGGCGTAATAATGTGTCAAGACCATGCAGGCCAAATATATGGAGATCCTCCACCAACTTATGACTCACTTTTTTCGGATTCTGCGCCGAGATATAACTTATCTCAGCCAATAGCTTTGACTGTTACAAAATGATTTGTATCATGTGATCGGATGATGTTCTGATCACATTTTTTGTTGTTATTGACTAGTAACATTTAAAACCCGAAGCGTTTGCGTATATGGCGAGATGAATGGTCTTCATAGTTGCAAGGGAGATTGCAACGTTTAATATTAGACATAGTTTTATGTAATAACTGTCATTAAAATTGTTGAAGATCGACTGCTTGGAAATTCTGCATACGCTATGTATTGGAACCGATGTGCCTCGTACAAATGGCCTTCCTTATTCTTTTGCATAATGTAACCTTTGACTGCAATAGATATGTACGTTTATTATACAAAGATGACATTGCATATACAGGGTGATCCAACTCTGTGGCACCAACAGTTATTGGAAAAATCAACAAGCTGCTTGTTTATAAGCAGGTCGTTGCTAAGAGATCAATAAG
>JYFJ02006618.1:0-18763 GCA_000934665.2 Catajapyx aquilonaris | reverse complement strand
CTGAAGCGTAAGCAATACAGATTCCATGGAAAAAATTTGGTGCTTTTGTCCAACCTGTCCCCATCGGGTCGAATTTTGACCCTAAGAGCCCCCACTATAGAAGCTTCATTTGGAAATGTGCTATTGATTTTCATTTGCTCACCAATCCTTTTCCTCCCTGCAGTTCCTCAGACAGACAATTCTGGACCAGCAAGAGAAGTTCTTGGGGAGGATGACCGAGTGTGAGGAAGAATGCAGGACTTTGAACGAGAAGATATCCACTCAGAAGAAAGAGGTGCAGTTACAGGATGCAGTAATGAAGGACAGTGAGGAAAACGAGGCCAGTTCTGCACAGGTGAGAAAAGATTGGGTTAGTTGTCATTGCATTGCCTGAATTTTTAGTGGCTGGCTGGCTTGCTAGTGTAGTGCAATTTGCTGTCGGAATATGTCTGAAGGTGTGAATGGTTGAGTAATTGTGTTCATATAGAGCGCTTAGTGAAACATGTATACAGGAAGTCCCCAGTTTAAGACTTACGGTGACTTGCACTTGCGAACAAGCTCGCAAGTTTATAATTATATCTCCACCCTTTATGACTTCATACCTACCATTTTTGTAGCTGATATTTGCACCATAATTTTTTTTCTTCTTCAGATTTGAAACCTGCGTTGAAATAAATAGCCTTACGTTACACATCATGCTCATTTAACCCTTTGACGGCTAAGGTATTGGCAGGTTTTGGGGCCGTTTCTGTCTTATTTTTGCCCGAAATTCGAAGCAGGAGTGATATTAATGAATAACAACTTCGGGCCAAAAGTAATCATTTTAATTCGTGGTGGTCCTTTTGAATGTAAAATGCCAGGGGAAAAAAAAATCATATACAAGGTGTCACAGAAATCAATTTTATAGAATCGTCTGGCTCTCAGAAAGTCAATAGGCCTAACAAGTTTACTCAGTCACATAGTGAATGGTGACTCAGCCATTGACTAGGAAGAACCAGAGGTATGATAAACAAGTATAGAGTAAGCTAAATGAAATTTATTCTAAACTATTTAACTAAACCAGCATTTTTTAGCATGAACATGGAATTTTCATGTTTTCTCACTATACCATAGTAAATATTTTATAGATTGTTAAAGTGGAATATTTATTTAATATTAGTTTCTTCCTCCTATAATTTTTTTTTCACATGTGCTTTTACACCCAATACTAAGGGCAAGGAGCATGGAATTTTGTTTACCAAAAACCGAAGATTTTTGATTGTTATTGTTGACAAAAATAAGTAGCACTAATAGGAAAGGAAAACCCATGATTTTATATAATATATTGTGAGTTCAGTGCTGTTGGCCCTAATGTGTAATTATGTGATGATACAAATGAGTGTTACTGCACTTATTTTGTAGTCACAAGAATCCTCACCAACAAAGCGGATGGCAAGGCATGGAAAGGAGGAAGATGCAGGACCCCACAGGAAGAAGATGCGATAAGTCACAACCAGTGAGGATTGCATCCACATCATGTCTTCTTTTTTTTTCGTTCTTGATTTGGATGTGGTTAATTTGCACTTGTATTTTGGCTTGTTCCCAGTTGGTACTATTGTAGTTTTCCATTAATTGGTAACAGTTACCAGATTTAATTGTCATATTTTATGGATTTGGTAGCAGCTAGGTGCACTCGAGATTTTGTTCCTGTTTTTCTACTTCTGTCAGTGGTGTGTGTGAATTTCATAAGCATTGACATCACACATCGTCAGGAATTGTTCCTTCAAAATCCTTATTTAACTTGTTGCCAGAAATGGAGAGTTACCCACGGAGTTACCATTCCCTCTTATTAGTTTTACTACCAAGTGTGCCTTTTACTTACATTTCTAAGTGTTTGCCATGGCCCATAGGCATTAAAATTCAACTGTTGTAACCACATTGTCTTCATGATAATACGAGCACATTGAAACATACATATGAATTGGTTTGTATTAGCTGCAGTCAGGTACTGAATTAATTTGTTAATTGTTGTGATGACTGTAAAAATGTATTTATTTAATGAGTAAAGTTACAAAAGCCGGAAAAGCATATGCACACTTATGTCACTCCCCAGTCTCGTAGGCACCCTTCCAAATGTCCACCAAACATGCAGAGGAATGAAACCGATAGAAGAGGGTGAGTGGGAGGGTGATGTGACACAGTAGGGTCCAGGGCACGTTTCCGTAGAAGAGTATGTGATGTGCGTGCACCTGGGCCGACTTGATCTCAAATGTCTCAATGATCCACATGGCTATGTTACACACCACCAGGAATGTGACCAGCTCACGCCCTGGTTTGCTCTTCTTCAAAGACGCATTATTGCTGCAGCGACGGAGACCATCAATTATGAATGGTGTTTGGAGCACTACTTGGAACACCTGTAAAATGAAGGTTAAAGTGTGAATTTGCTTCACTAGTCCAATGTGATTTTCTCTTTTTAGATAACTCAGCCCTGTTTACTTTAGAAACTCACCTGGAGCAGGGAGACTGCAAGACAGTAGTAGTTGCCACCAACAATAGTGGGCAGTATGGTCAAGATGGCATAGAGGAAGAAGGATGGGAGGCATATAAAAAGGAGGAGATCGTCGAGGCAGGAAATTGGTTGCCTCTTCACATCCAACCTGCTGATCTGCCTATACGCAATCAACACTGCGCCGCTCATCAGGACCAAAAGTACCACCTGCCAATGGGATGAGTCATGTTAACTTCTTGTTAGCTTTGGGAGCCTCCGTCCGAATTCATTGATTCATTACATAGGTTCATGAAGGAGGCACTTTTTTGCATGAATAAAATATAGTACTTGCATGCATATTAGGTGATTACCTGAGAGCTCTGGTTGATCAGAAGAGTGGTGTTGTCATCAAAGTGATCATGAGTGGACATGTAGAATATGATGATGCTAATGACAGTTCCCACTAGTACAAAGAGCCCTGCAAAGAGCCCCTTGTTTGCTGACTGGCAATCGGCATGTAAGACCAGGTGGTTGGTCAGGGAGTGGTTCTGAGGACAAGACCCTGCGCTAGAAATTCTCTTCTGGAGAAGCTGCCTCTGCTGCTTCAGCTCGTGGTGGTTTCCAATGTTCTGCCATATTATGAACAGGATTCCCACTGAAACCAATTAATGCTCATTATGCCCACTTATGATTATGAGATGGCCACCGCAACTCATTATACTGATATGACAGTATTTTTTTAAATGGAAGCAGTCACGCAATTAATGCCACATTATAATTATATGGTATTTTTTTGGATTGATATCTACCTATAAGAATGCTGTACTCAATGCTGAATGGATACAGGTACGGAGTGAGCCCAAACACAAGGGATGAGATTGGCAACTTCCCAACACATACGTCGAATTTCAGTGCACTCCCATTGAATACACATATTACGCCTGGAAATTTATGAAAATTAAATTAGGATTATATTATGACAATAGATTTTAAAGGGCACACCAAACTCTCATGATGCACTTACTTTCATTAGATACCATGAGAGCAGACATATGTGCTGATTCCGATGCAAGTGAATCGTGATGCCCCTTGTAGTGCTGGTGTTCCCTCATCATCTCCTGAAGGGAGTCGATGGTCTCTCGGAGGATGGTGGAGAACCAGAAGCACAGGCTCGAAGCAATGCAGTGCATCAGGGAGAAGCTGCTTAGAACCTTGTAGCGGTTTATGATCACCTGCATTGCGGAACAGTGCAGATGTTATTTTCCTTATCGCTTTCTTAATTTTTTTTGTGGAATACGGATAACTCACATTGGAATACTTGAATATGATGAAGAGTTGGAAGAAGGAATAGAGTGGGTAGAGGATGTCTAGGATGAGGACAATGACATTGGCACATTCCTGGTAAACAAGTGGGTCTGCAGATGTGAAGTAGATGATTTGGCGACTCAGAATAAGGCCTGTGTGAATCAGGTGCCCAAAGCAGAAACCTGAAATTATGAATAATATGTTGACCAAAACCGATCAAAACATTAATCGTCTTTAGCAGTTTGATCACGGCCCATAGTGAGGTTAGGGCCATCCCCACAAAAAGTATCATGATAAGGTCATTTAAAAAATTGTTTTAAATTATAGCAATGAAAACATGATGAAGCGATAAAAATTATCCTATTGTATAATTATTTGGGAGCATGAATAGCCATACAGACATTCGCAGTGTTATCTGATGGGATGATACAGATGGCATTGAAATACTCGTACGTACCTGCTGCTCCAATCTTAAGGTAAAAACTGGCCGAGTTGTGGCCCCTGCTGAAAGCATACTGCACCTTTGGTGGCGGCAGAGGAGGAAGGTCTTTTGTAAGAGAGTTGAACAACAGGTCTGTAAATTATGAAATGTTTTTTAACACGTTTCCACTTTCAATCCAACAGAACTTACCATCATTCATTCTAGCAATGTGGCGACAGTGACTCCTGACTGATCCCTGGTAGAATCGGATGTCTACAT
Organism: Catajapyx aquilonaris; assembly: GCA_000934665.2. Taxonomy (NCBI): domain Eukaryota; kingdom Metazoa; phylum Arthropoda; class Diplura; order Dicellurata; family Japygidae; genus Catajapyx; species Catajapyx aquilonaris. The sequence goes on along the minus strand of JYFJ02006618.1, from coordinate 14,309 downwards.
AGAAAAATATGAGCCAGCACAGGCCAGGAACCACGAGGAACATGCTGAACACCTGCCATGAGTAATCAGAAGAAGGTGCTTAATCACGCAGCAGGTGTACACGGGGATAATTACACCCACACTTACCTCAGCAATGTTTGCTTTTATGCAGAAGAGATCGGCGATGTAGATGACTATACCTAGCATGAGGATGAAGATGGCATACATGCAACTGAGGATCAGCGTGAGGTAATTCCTGCCAAAAGGGGTGAAGTTGTAGCATAAAAGCATTATGAGTGGTTGGGTATTAAGCGCACCTGAAGACTTTCTTCTTCTCCTCCTCAGACGTGGAAGGACAGCTCTGAGACAGTTGCTCAGAACCAAATGGCACTCTGTGCTTCTCTCCATGGGCCCTTCGTATCAGCTGGTCAGCGGAACCTGGATGGAACAATACAAGTCTATGTAAAAACCGCTGAGCACTACCAGGGTCAGTACTGACCTTTGGGGTCTTGCGGAGAGATGCCTGAGGAGGTGGAGGAGGAGCGACGCCCCCAGGCCACCACTCCAGGGGAGGTCAGCTCCTCCTCCAGGGAATCGACTGTCCCACACGCTGCTGATCCTGGCACTACGTCCTCATTGGGCCTAGGCAGCGTTAGCTGCACCACCATATTCCGCACATCTTCAAAGACCTGGTGACGAGGGTTGTAGTCTATGTAGGTGGGGTGTTCAATGGCATTACTGCAGATCTGAAATGCAAGGCCACGAGCATGGTCAACCTCTGTTAACTGAAAAAGGGTGGCAGCATGTTTACTGGCATTCACGCATGCAGTTATTTTCAAGGTAGAGTCCAAGGCCCACTGATGTGCCATGAGCGGCTCAACACCATAAGAAAATTACAGTATGATATAGGTTGGCCGCGATATAAAGTAATGGAAATATTCCCCAAGCCATATTTCTGTACTGGTATATCTAAGGTATCCAAAACTCGAAATTTTGGCAATTGTTTCCATGCATGTATGTATGGAATGTGTTCATTTTTTAAAAGTCTGCACAAGTTGAACTTTTTTTTTTTCTCCCAGATGACAGGACGTTATTGGGGCTGCAGGTTTGTGTGTCCATATTGAATAGCGTGGAAATAAAGGCAAAGGGCTCCTGTATGGTTTTGTACTGTGACATTTTCTCATTCATAACTTCACGTTGTTTTTTTTTATGGTCCCTTGGAGATTTGAGTTACAGCAGTTCCACTGTACTGTACAATACTTTCTTCTGGTCTGAGGCCCACTTACCATCAGAGACAAATGCAGGGTGGAGCATGAAAATATTTGCAATATTTTTTAAAAAATGCACAATATTAGATAGTAACAAATCAAAAGAAAGAGATTCTTGGAAATGGCCCTTCAAAGATAATTTGGCTGTGAATTACTGTGATTTTCAAATGAAGTTTGTTCATAACAATGTTTGACGTAAAAGTGAAACTCGAGCTAGTCCAGTTGATACTGATTTGGGAGTTTGCAATTTTTGAAAAATCACCACAGGTGTTGGAAATGCCTTTGAATATTTTTGACCATGGTACTGTACAGTCAATTAAAACTTATTTTGTAGAGTTGTCAATTGCACAATCAGTGGCTGTGACTACCATTGTCTATCTGGTAACTTCACCACGAGTAAGGCTGACATTGCCGATCACTTGATGGAATGTATCTGTTGTACCTAGTTTTGTATGTCTGTAAGAGTCATGCTGACTGGTGCAGATAGCCTACCAGGATAACCACTAATCATACTTAACCTCACCCTAGATATGAAGTACTGTTACCCTGCATACATGCATAAAGCATATACACTGATATACTTTGGTGCATGTCAAAATTACCATAAATCACATGCCGCATAACTGTGCATTGTATAACCACTAAAATGTGAAACAGTTCAGATTGCTTTATCTTAATTAGTAAAGCACCAAATTATTGTAGCAGCTAATAAGATAGGCACGGACAAGAGTGGATTGTCTCACATCAAAAAAATAGCATGCGGAAATATATTAATAGTGGGACAGTAAAGTTAAGGGACCATAAATCATGCACTTAGCGCACGTAATAATTAACACTTTACTGCAACTCGTATTTTTAGTACTTACCATAACGTTAGTGATAAACGGCAGAGTGAGCAACGTGCCAATAAATTATGCTGTTTTCATGTGCGACATGGTTGAAAGCACCTGCTCTCAAGGAAATGTTTTTCATACGTTACGCAAGGTAATTTTTTTGGAATCAGAGCGGTAGTAAAATTGAATGTTGTAATACTATGTATGCGAGTACTTGCAATTAAATTCTTGTACTTCATGTACTTTTTTTTTAAAGGAAGAGTGTGCATGTGTGTAGACTTCTGTCTTAGCGGAAGAAGTGGGTTAATTAATAAGCACTGGAAGGAAGGGCGGCCTCCCCCAATTTTTGCTGCCTTGCCTTTTTTTGAAGGGAAAGTTAAAAGAGTCCAGCAGGGCATGTTCCAGTGGTGATCAGCGCAAAGCGTCATATTTTTGGAGTCACGGAACCTTGCATACATTCCTAATTTGAAAGAAAGTTGGACTCGCATTCCCTCGCATCTGGCTTGGCCTGACGAGCTAATGGAAAAGATAGAGAGAAAAGAAAAAAAAAATCGCGGAACAAGACCCAGAGACTACGAATAATTTCACGCCATGCTGTAGTGTAACTGTACACGATGTACAACATGTTGCACAATTTCAGGTTGGCTAAATGAACAAGCAATTATTTACATTTATTATGCAAAATTGTAGTTAGGACAGGGAGCATATACTACATAAGAGGCGCAAATATTCGATTTCCGCGTCTCTCTGTTTGGGGCGTTGCCAAGTCTGGCGGCCATCTTGAAGTGTGGGGAACGCCAACGAGGTATAAATAGGGTACAGGCAAAAATAGGGCCCCCAATCTTTGATTCGCGCGTGTTCTTGCCGTGTAGTTGCCATAGCCGCCAAATTGCCTGTACCCTATTTATACCTCGTTGGCGTTCCCCACACTTCAAGATGGCCGCCAGCCTTGGCAACGGCCCCAAACAGAGAGACGCGAACATCAAAGGCGCCGACAGAAGTTTGCGCCTCTTATGTACTGTATGTTCCCTGGTTAGGATATATCGCATTTTCCTGACATCTGATAACATATCATTACAATAACTCATGTCAGGTCATGCAATGACTTTTTTTTTATAAAAAAAATCCTTATTGTCCAGACAGCAACGACAGGAAAAATGACAAGTGTCCTACATTTCTCCACCAAAATTTTTCTCTCTCTCTAATTTTCCGACATTTTCTAGATCCTTCCCGCTCTAGTTGAGGATCATCCTTCTTTCGTCTCGCCACTTTTCCTGAATGGAAGCCGCGCCTTCTTGGGCTCTTGTGTGTATGAGGTTAGGAGCGCACTAACTACTCTCTGTACTTCACCGTGACCGACTAAAATGTGGACAAAAAAAATGGGGGGGTTTTATTTTCTAACTTACACTCGGCTTATATGGGAACTTTTTTAAAAAAAGAAAAGAAAGAAGGGAACTAAGATTAGAAAGGAAGGTGTTTATTGTACTAAGACAATACCGGTAGTTTATGTCTCCACGGGTGTATTTACAGTTGTAAAAGTGATCCTCTAGATATCTGATGTACACCAGATTTTTTCATCTGTATGTTTTGTATGGCGATTGGCGTCCAATTGAATATTAATATGAAGACATATCTACCGGTACTCACCTTGTTCACTTTCACTGCACACAGAGCTGTTTGTGATGTACTACAACCAACAAGTTCCGTTCATGACTGGCCACTAAACACAAAACCTGTGCACTTTCTGAAGTTTTTTCTTCTTCTTCTTCTTTAAAATAATAAAAAAAGAGCCACTGTCGCAACGATGACACGGATTGTTGTTTGTTTGTTGTCGACTGTGCACACGACCAGAAGTTTTTCCCACGGTGTATATATAACAGACCAGTTGTGACACTGACCCGCTCCTTGTCTTGTAGGAACCGCAAATGCCCGGAAAATGAAACGGCGCGTGCCACAAGCAGCAGCAGCAGCAGGGTCACATGACTTATTATATTGTTGTTATTATTATGGCCGAGGTGCGGCGCGGCTCTTTTTGAAAGAAACTTTCACTGTGCGCGTCTTCTTGTCGTTTTCTTCGCTGCTCTGGTTTTTCGTTTGAAGGAGCGTTTGTCATTTAAAAAAAAAAAGAAAAGATGGGTCGGACACAGTATGTCCCCTTCGAATGACATCAAAAAAAAAAGGGAAAAGGGGATTGGGCAGAAGGATGGCCTCCATTTTTATTGAGAGAAGTTTTTCCTTTCCTTGAAGGACGTGGGCATACGCGGAATTTATTAGTGCGAAGATGACTGTCCATTTGGATGTCAATTAGTGTCAGGGAAGAGGCGGTCAATCACGTCCAGCAGGTGACCATGCATTGTTGACATATTTGCAACAATGACTCAAATACCTGACGAATATGGAAGTGATCGTTGTGAGATGCCAACCTTTAAAAAAATAAATCTTACGGTACTGTAATGTGTTCATGAGCATGTCAAGAAGGCACTTCATATTGAGTGAGATAATGAGCATGAACTTGCAGAGAATCTCGACATTGTTATTGATAGTTACTCATTGTGCAAAGTGAGTCACATGTAACGGAATTTATTGAATCACTCTCAGTATGTTGACATTAATGTCAATTAATTTTTAAGACGTCGCAATTATACTTTCAGCGTATGAAGGTGATTGTTGTCATTCGTGCGAGTGACTAGTGAAATTGGTGATACAAATATGACGTCAGCACAGTTGTTCTTCCGAGTTCTGTATAAATTGTGTATGATCCTTCGGAGCTCTTGTTTTTCTGTCACTTTGTGGTATCTAATTTTGTAGTGATACATTGCAATTACGTACCTTTGTTTTCACCGGGTTGCACTGACCACACCCTCTGTAACTTACCAGTGCAGAGCGAAGGTCACTGAAAATTGTTTTTATTTCCAACAATAAAATCCTATGTGGGCATTATTTTTGTGTCGGTAGAAGTGTATATATTTCAACAACTGTCTTTTTGTTTGTGCCATGTGGTCACTGCGGGCTAGAAGTTTGTGGGGGGAAAAAATTGGTCGCAATTTTCTTCCAAAAAAAATTGTACGTAACGAGAAGGTTGCCTAAGAGATCCATCACGTTGCAACCACTTCCAAAGCGGTTGGTTCCGCCGAATTGCACTTCGTGGAGTAATAACTTTCACTTTTCTCACTCATCGGAAAACCCAGCTGCTCAAAAAAACCGAGCTTTGAACTAGACGATGTTCCGTTCTTTTGGACGATACGGTACATTTTTTTTTTAAAAAAAAGCACCATCCGGAAGCACTTTTTGATGGTCCACTGACGGAGACACATCTTGTACATAAATGGTACACACTTTTAAACAATTACCCTGTATACATTTGAACACGCCGGCATTTGGTAAACTGATCTCGAATCTCCACAATTTGATTAGAAACGAATAGTCGTGCATCGTGTAATCAGGGAGCATATACTAAATAAGAGCCGCAAACTTCTGTCGGCGCCTTTGATGTTCGCGTCTCTCTGTTTGGGTCCGTTGCCAAGCCTGGCGGCCATTTTGAAGTGTGGGCAACGCCAACGAGGTATAAATAGGGTACAGGAAAAAATAGAGTCCACCATCTTTGATGGTTTTGGCGGCCATGGCAACTACACGGCAAGAACACGAGCAAATCAACCTATTTTTGCCTGTACCCTATTTATACCTCGTTGGCGTTCCCCACACTTCAAGATGGCCGCCAGCCTTGACAACGCCCCAAACAGAGAGACGCGGAAATCGAATGCTTGCGCCTATTATGTAGTATGTGCTCCCTTCTGGTGTAATATTAACATTGTCTCTTAGAAGTTCACCGTTATATTGCACCACCAAAATCTACATAGCCTAACGCATAGGCAGATTTCACTATACGAAAAAAAAGGTGAAATCACAAACCATATATGACAGTGACTACAGACAGTGTTTATTTTTCCCCATTACAATTTTGCAATAATTATCGGCTATTATGTCCAATTTCACAATCATCCGGATCTACTATCGTCTGTGTGACTTCGGAGGTTCCCTCTGTTGCGTCATCATCCTGCTTTCAGACTGGTCCCTCATCATCTCCTCCAGCATTTTCCTCCTGACCGCGTCCTGTTTGTCCTTCTTCATCTGCAGAACCCTTTCCAGGAACCTTGGCTTCTCCTTTCCTGTCCTCTCCAGGTACCTGTTGTAGTGCTCGATGGTCTCCATCGCTGCCAGATTTTCCTCCGCTTTCCTCCTGCCCTCCACGTCTCCAGGGTATTCCCTCTCCCGAAACATCTCGCGGTCAATGTTGGCCAGCCTCCTGTACGAGGACTCCCACTTCTTGATGGGCAGGTACCACCTTCCGTACAGCTTGTGTCGGAGGCCCTGGGGCACTTGGATCGGGTGTTTCTCCGCGTAAGCCCTCAGTCGATTCGGCTTCTCCACGAACTCCATCGTAGACAGTCGCGGAATGTTCCTAAATAGTCGGAAATCATAATAATATGTTACAGCAAGAAATTCTTCAAACAAACGGGACAGTTTCATAACAGGCTGAATCACGCCAAGTACCAACATGCTAATGTTAGATGTGCGACAGATTCTTTGGTCCGCGTGACATTACCACACGCCTGTTACGGCATGTAAAATACCGCTATACAGAGAAGAATTGTTTTTTTTTGGTTTGCACAGCGAGAAGAGCCTCCCAAAATTTTCCCTGAAACAGGTTGTGGGTGGAATATTGCACATAGCTTAATGAATGAAAGTGCAGCCCTGCAATCAAAATATTGTACTGATAGTATGTTGTCTACAAACGGTCAAAAAAAAACGTTGGCTTTTTTTTTGGTACTGTTAAGACAAAACGGTGTCCAGATATTTCAGACCGTAATTACAACTTGGTAATAAAACATGAAACAGTTCGCTAAGTGTTATTGAGCACAGGTAAACCAGCACGGGGTGGTATACATTTTTTTTAAAAAATACCGGAAGCAAAGTAATGCCAGGATTAGAAATTTCTAATCCCCTTGGTAATGCTCAGAAATAACCAAAACAGCTATATGGGCGGGGCAGCAAAAAATATTTATTTGCAAGCACAGGGTGGTCAACTGTCCTTGTCCAACAGACGGGGAAAAAAGTGACGAAATTATAGAATTATATATATATATATATATAAATCTATAATTTCGTCACTTTTCGAAGCAGTCAGTTGATTAGGATGAAGAAAGAAGAAGATTTTTTTTTTAAATGTGTGGTCACATATTATTAACTCGAGAAGGTTGCTGACCTTTTCTGTGGTGCTTCGAACCCAGAAGGGAAGGGCAGCACGGTCATCTCCCTGACCTCCGGGATGATCGGAGGGCACATGTCGGCCTCCAAGGCGTGCTTGAACAGCTCCTGCATGTTGCTCGGGGTCATCTTGAACTCGAAGTCTTCTTCGCCGAACTTGATCAGCCAGGCGCAGTACTGCTCAGTCAGCTGCGATTATGGTCAACAACAACAAAATTTATTAGTGTCTACAGCTTGACCTATGACCATGTTGGTGACTGACTTGAAATCTCTCTTTAAAATAATATTTTTTTAAACAAAAATTACTGCATATTCCTCGATGCGTAACTCACACGTGTTGACGCATTCAAGGGAGCGTGAATTTTTTACTGAGCACCTCCAGGCCACGTAGCATTTTAAATTAGCCATGACCATGCTGGAAATCCTCGGCTAACTTTTACGGTTTGATGCAAGGCTGACTAAATTAAACCCTATTTTTGTAATTTTTTAAAAATTCGCCCGGATTCGTTTCGACGAGCTCCATTGGTCATATAAAAGCAGGATTTTGCTCAAGGTGAAATTTTTCCCCCCTCTAAAATATCGTCACCAAACTTTTTTTTGTTTAAAAAAAAGTTAATTATGGTTAGGTCACCATGTTGATGAGGTCGTCTGCTCTCCTTGCCAGCCTGGTCTCGACTGATGTGTCGCCTTCCTTGAACTTCCGAACCTTGACCCTTCTCATCTTGCTGGGCTTATCGGTGTGATACAGCCGCTTCAGGTAGTTGCTGTATGGGTTTCCACTGTCCAACTTATCGTAATCCATCCCCCTGCAAGGAAAATATAACAAAATGGTCCTCATTACTTGCACAAATTGTATAGTAAAAAAAAAATAAAGTTTCGAGCAACCTGTCTTTTAAAATGAAAAAAAAATTAACATTGCGGAATACACATTTTGACATTGAATTCACGCAGTGTCCTATTGTGCATAACGAGTACTTTCAGTTTTAAATATCGTCTGGCAGCGTCAGGCCAAAATCTTTAAAAAAAAAATTCTACCCTTGGATGCAGCTTTAATTGGGCGTTAAAGCGCAACGAGACGCTCCCCTGAGCAATGATGCCATTTTTTTTTCTCCTTATGTTATTCCCCCCCGTCCTCCTGACAGACAAGTCTTTCTCTTCACCGTCCATTATATACTGGCATGTCAGCATCTCTCTCTCTAACGAATGGCAAGAAAGGATGTGTGCCATCATCGCCACTGGCCTCGTTTCCAGTGACCGTTTCGCAACAGGGTCTCGAGTTGTCGAGAATGACATGTCATACGTACGGTGGCCACCCTTCCGAAACACTCTTTTTTTTAAGGAGCTTTAATACTAGTGAATTAGTTGCCAAAATTTGCCAAAACCTAACAGATTTACCACGTAGTACTATTCTTCAAGCACAGATGGCGCACACTCCTTCTGCCCACTCCTGCCACCCTCAGCTTGTGCCGATACTATTAGATCGGACAAACATCCGACGGAGAGAATAAGCCTATTAGGAGAAAAGATTGTTTACTCGGCGAGCATTCCGACGAGTGTGTCTTGCTTCTCGACGGAGATGGACGATTCGTGTTTTTGTGTGAAGAAGGATTCTCTGTATTCGTCCACTTCGTCTGGGGTCCTGGCCGTCTTCTGCTTTCGACTACCTGTCCCGTCGTAGTCCACATCCAGGTGCACGCTGCTGCTTCTAATGGCCTGGTAGTCGGCTGTGGTGAATTCATCTCGAAGATCCGGCGCCTCCCTTTCCATCTCTTGCCACACTTCCTTTCGAACAGTATCCTCGAACAACTTGAGGTATTTCTCCTTCTCTCGCTTGGCCTTCACATCCCTTATGTACTTGGTGGCCACAGGTGTGATCGTGTGTTGTGTGTACCATGGCGGAAGCATCTTAATTTCGTACTCCGGCTCTTCTTCTTCTCCCGCCTGGATTTGCTCGAGCTCTCTCTGAAACAGGACATTGTTATGTATAGGACGATGGTATGACCGCCTGTTATACTTACGTTTAATTTATCCATTTCTGCAAATTATTTTTTTTTATCTGACCGCGACCGACCACTAGTCAGACGGTGTTTTTTTTGTCAATGTTTTTCCCTCCCTGCTTCCCTGTCTAAGTTGCACTTGGTTGCTAGTCATCGGGGGGCTAACTATTGATCAAACTCTCTCTGTTGGGACTGCTGCCTGGTGATGGCACGCTCTTTCAATGTTTCCAAGGGCAAGCACTGTTTGTGAAACTTTACACATCATGGGTCCCGTTCACTAAGTTTTGCCTTAGTGCACCGCTTTAGCAGGATCGCACTAAGTCCGCACTAGGCCCGAACTAGGCCTAAAGCGCGACTCTGAATGCCACTTTTCTTAGTGAACTGGGTCACGTGGTTTAAAGCACTGCACTAACTTCTTGTTGTTGACTCTGAATACGGCCCCATATCTCTTCGACTCTTCGTACATTCCTTGGATAATGCTTTTCTGTTTATGCGAATGTCATTATTCACAATAACTCAATAACAAGTGTCATTATATAGCATATTGTGTATGCCTGTGGCATTCTGGTTGGAATTACTGTTTCCTATTGCGCAAATGAAGATGCCGTAATTATTGTAAGTGCCCATGTAGTACAGTACAAACCAGCCATTTCGTCCCTCCCCTTTCAAACAATGCTGACGTGCGTGCCAGAAATACCCCCATTGTTCTTCACACTAACTCAGGGATGCTGGACACATCCTACATGATGAAATTTCTCCATCGTCGACATTTTTTTACTTCTTATAAACTCCTAAAAAAAATCCACATATTTGTGGCCATCAACACAATTATTTTGCGAACAATTAGTGATGTAAACAGATGGTCAAACAATCAACTTGTAGGCTTGGTTTTACCCAACATGTTTTACTGGCCGATTTGCACATATCGAGGGAAACTGAACCCATTCCGGAACCGGCCACACTTCCCGTTCAAACTTGGCGGGGTCATTCTAGTTGGACCTTCCGCTGCACGATGGCAGCACCAGTCTGGCAATAGTGCTGCCACCTGCTGCCGTTTCTGGAACTACGTTGGGAATCGCACATGACTCTCATTTTCATCAGATAAAAAAAAGTACATTTTAAGTACAATTACCTGTCATTGCTCAGTGCTGAAGAGGTCATGAGGTCAACTGAGGGTGCAGCAGCCATGGATCAGGTGATCATACTGAATAGATGGAATGGGGGAAGGTTGTAATGGCAAAACAATATGAAAAATCATGTAATGAGCAACGCTGCTTACTTGCAATATGTAACTTCAATGAGTTTTACTTATTACCAATAATTAGTTATGCCATTAAGATCACTAAATGTCTACTAATATGTTTGGGTTGTTTGCAGGGCACAGCGGAGATGCTTGAAGCATTGCAGGAGCTAGAGGCTGACATGGACAGCAAGTCGCTTCGCTCTACGGTTGAGATCCTAACAAAGATCTACAAGAACATTAGCCTCAATCCTTCAGATAAAAAATATAGGTTTGTTTGTGGTACCTAGAAGCCTCATGAAACGGTCATGTACGCAGCGTTGACACTTATTATATTTTCAGGGAGCTGAAATTGTCAAATGCGAAGATCCAGCCTCTGTGGGAGCATGAGGGCAGCCGACATTTCCTCTCAGCGTCCGGATGGTTGGAGACGGATATGATTTTGGTATTCCCCGATGATGCCGATGTGAGCGTCCCCTTGGAGATTCTGCTTCAGAATCGACTTGTGAGGCCCCACAGCGAGGAGTGGACGGATCATAACAAGGTGGTCGTTCAAAGCCGGCAGAGGGCTCACCAAGATGTTCTTCGAGAGAAAGCCTTGGCTGAGAAGGAGCGGGACTTGAAGGAGTTCCGGAAGAATAAGGCGGAGGCGGAGAAGATCAAGGCTGCCATATACGCTGATCATCGAAATGACAAGGAGAAGAACCTGTTTCAGAAGCCCGCCAAGGCTTCTCCACTGCCCAAACATGATGACGTGCCAGAAGGAAGTACCAGGCATCAGCCGAATGAATGAGGGAAGGGTGAATTATGTATTTTAAGTACCTGATAAATTTGGTCGAGGCCTATTAAATTTTGTGTTACCAGCAATTGGTCCAAGTGCATTAAATGGTAAAGTCTGCGGTTGCGCAAGGCAATCTGCAACAATTTTTCAATTTGTACAATTTGTTATGGAGTCATTGTTTGGGTGAGGGTACACTTTTTCATGCAAACGAGAATTTTTCTATGCCATGTATATGACCGAGTTCATGTCGGGGGAGATCAGGTGGTTTTAATAATGCAATGTTTTGAATATTTCATGTCCTGTCCTGTCCCACTTAGGTCTTAGTTCACACGTGGCCACTTTTAGTCGCAACAACAACTGACCACTTTCGGAATTACACAAGATTGAATGAGAGAGTCGCCAGTGGCTACGTATGAACGACTCTCATTCAATCCTGTGTGTTTCCAAAAGTGGTCAGGTGTGAACCGGGCGTACAGACACAATGATAAATAGAAACATATAAACATCCCTAATGANCACTATCTGAAAATGCATCCCAAATGGCCAGTAATTATTTCATTTTTCTTGTTTTTATTGATTCACCTTTATGAAAATCAGTGGTTGAAAGTGCATGATCCAGATTAATGTTCCTAATCCCAAGGTAACGGCCTTCATGAGAGGTCACGTCTGATGAGTCGAAGTGCAGGATAACTGGCACAAGGCATGTGAAGAAAAGGAAGTGCGAGACTGTTTGTTGAGGTGTCTAATAATTTCACACCTTCTAGTCCATTTTGAAATTACCGGTACTGTACGAAGAATAATTTATGTTGTTATTGTGCTACACCAGGAAGGCGCTTCCCGCCATGTTTTGAGCAATGCAATATTAATGTCTTGTTAAAGTTACATGCCTCCATCCATTTAGATGCAAGATTACGAAGAAGGTGTCATGCCAATTTTGTTTGATTTCATGGCAGTTTGCAGGGAGACACATCCCATTTCATTTGTGGCCAAAATTAGGCTGTGAGACATTCAAGAGTTTTGGTGGTTATTTGTAGTCGTAGTTGTGAGTTCACTGTTTTGTAAGCTCTCTAACTTGAATGTCTATGTTGAAATAATATGGCCATGCTCTAATCCTGGATTTGCTGCTACTAGTCGCTTTCCCATGAACTACCTTGTTAGTTGCGACTAAAGGATACGGTTCAGATATTACCCAACAGCTATTTTTGTTCTTTTATGGGAATTTTTCTATTGTTATCGGGTAGTTATTCAGATTGAAGAGATTCTGCTTAGAACCTGATATTTCACTGTTTGCATGAGATTATTATTTTAGATCTTGTGATCATACCCACGGTGCTTTTTCTTCTTCCTTTGCAGTATAATTTCAGTTGTGGAAATGTTTTGATTGTTGTCAGCATTACTCGCTGTTAATAAAACCAAAGGTTGGAAGTAAAAATGTGTGAGTTATTTTATTGTACCAAGACTATGCTACAATTTTTTTTAAAGGTTTGGGCTTATGTCATCGTTATTGTCATTTCGAGGCAAATGACAATAAAAATGTCTGCAAAGACGTGATGCCAGTCTAAACTTTAAAAAAATTGAAGTGTAGTTACTTTACATTCAAGTTAAGAACAAGCACAGGTCACATTGGACATTATTTTCATAAAATCACAATTTAATTAGTGAGAAACATTTTATTTTTATTTTTTGCTGCAGACAACTTACGAGCTGAAACTATACTTTTAATTAGATATCTTGGACAGACGTCATTTTTAATCGAATGAGATGGCAATTTTTTTTTAAAATATATTAAAAATTATCAAAAAGTACAAGGGTTGCATATGCGTCAGGATATTTAATTTGCTAAAATTATCTTGTTACGTCATATTTTTTGCCATTATATTAAGACGCATAAGTCCATGGATTTATGCAGATCCATTATCGCAAAGGGGGGACGTTATCGAGTTATTTACAGTGTACCGTAAGTGCAGGACCCGCAGTTATCCGGTCTGGGGTTTTAGTGCAACCTCCGGATGAATTGCGGTTCCCCAGATGCGCAATTTATTAGTCCAACTGAAATGCAGATTTACCGTCTCCTGGACCACCCGCACACTTTCTTAATGCAAACAAGGACCTGGGAGCCTCGGCATTTGTTTGTCTCATCTCCACCTGCTGGGACCAAATAAGCAGCATCCGGACCAATGGACCACTTTCACGCCCGTCTTAAGCCAGGAGAAATAGCTCCAAAAGCATTTTTTTTTATTATTATTACTTCATGTCCCATCTGCTCCTATAAAGTCTGTTGGGACAAAACCAGAGATATGGCCGCATGAAGAATGGGATTTTGGTATATAAACGATCGAAGCTGGGCACACACCCTGTACTTCATATAATTTGAACGCGGCTGAAATAATACACCGAACTATAAAGTGCTATTATATGTTCCTGCTGTGGACATCCGCTCTTCGGGGGCGTAATTAAGAGATTATCTGAAATGATTAATTCCATTATTGTACTAACCCCAATGAAATATTATGGGCAACGAAAAGGGGGCTGGAAGAATCAGCTCGTGTGAAATCAGTACGTGCAATTACATTTTTTTTCTACACTCTAAGAAATGTCCGGGTTAAATGTATTTATCCCGGAAAAAAGATCACTTTTGTCATGGTTATTTAACCCGGACATTTCTTAGTCATGGTTATTTAACCCGGACATTTCTTAGAGTGTACTCGCACAGTGGTAATTAATTTTTTTTAATGATGAGATTTCACAAAAATGTTGAATTGCGGATGAAATATTATTCTGACGTGTCTGTTTCATCAGTTTGCAATATTTTTTTTTGTTACTACTTTACTTTCCAACATCTACAAACTTACGAGGGAGGGTCAAAAAGTTATCTACCTAGGTATGAAGGACATGTGTTACAACTCTCACAATGTCATTTTTTCTCGATGTAATCTTCCTTCATCT
>JYFJ02006617.1:0-18757 GCA_000934665.2 Catajapyx aquilonaris | reverse complement strand
TTTCCAGCACATGTTGTGACACTGTCGTCACAACTTATCAGTCAGGGACACTGAGGCATGAACACATGCGTTGTGTACCTTACTAATATGAGCGTGAACATTTTACGAAAAAATGGAGTATTGTTATGAATAATTAAAAACTCCATGTAGGCTGGTGCAAAATATAACTTTATATTTTGTCTCGGTTACTATACGTAATATTGTCGTCATAGAAAGCTGGTGTGCATCATAACAGGGTACACAAAAAAAAGTGTCATGCACCGGCATCTGTTGTGGTTAAAGTGTTTAAAATGCTTTTGATGCGCCAGGGACTCCGTTCGTAGTAACTTAACATAAAACAAGCTTCACAATCTACGCAGTAAGCCGCAACGACCACGGTGCGTTGTAGCTGCACAACAAATAAAAACCACAATTGTCAAGTTCACATACAGCGTACGCAAGTTTTTATAATTAGCGCAATGAAAATATTGTCCAGCGGGACTTATAAATAGTAGCTACGCAAAAATGCCCGTTTCATGTAATTCGCCTTCAAATGTGGTTTTAAATCCCTGTGCAGTCATTTATAAGCTAGGTGTTATGGCATGCAAAATTAAGTTTTTTTCCACAATATTTTCCGCACTTACTGGTTGATTTGCGGGTAGATTTCCTGCAGGATATGATAGGTCTGAAGAGGCATCCAGCAAATGGCAAACATGGCCACAACGACCACCAGCATTTTGATCACCTGTGAGTAAAATATATTTCATAACATTATTAATATTTCAAAATACACACTTACATAGAAATTGAGGTTGTCTAAATACACACAGGACGCATTATGGTGTTTCCTGATTTCATCGGAACGTGCAAACTTAAATAGAGATTAATAATGAGCCATGTTCTTGGTGGTAACCTATGTACTAATAAGCACTATACTAGCGATTTCCCTGAAGGCTGTTTAATAAATAATTTGAGAGGAAATTGAGTCCATTACAACCTGAGCCACCAGCCTTTGAAGTCACCGCAATTGCATTACATCGAGTCTATAATATCGGGTTCGGAAAACGTTGTTTTTTTTCTTGCCAAAACTTTCGCTATTTCTGGTACCTGTGTTTACACTGGGGACTACTGCGACCTAAGACGCTGAAGTCGCAGCCTACAAGATGTGGCAAAAATGTCTCAAATGATTTGTAACAGTGCTTCAGTCGAGTGCATTTGAGGAAAACTACACGTGAAACTGCAACCTTCATAACAATATATCAGGTAAATCCATATTTTCGCATAAAATTGACGACACAACTCCATGTAATTATTTAATTTTCTGCTTATTTTTGCCTATATTTTCATATGCTCGTAGATCTAGCTAAAATCCACATATTTTTTTTTTGCATTGGTGGCCTTGTCCTCAGATGCTCCACATTTAGAGGCACATGTCACCTAATAATGTTGCCGGCAGAAAATAATTCAAAATGAGTCTCGACACCTCAAAGTCACCTCAGAACGACATGATAAAGTCACAAGGTCTGGGCATACAGTGCCAAGGGCTGTGCAAATCAGTGTCAGGCAATGAGAACACCAAAGTTTGAAACCTGAGATGTCCCATTAGTAGCTGGTGGAAAGTTCCCCAAACCAGGTGCCGTCGACGTTAATAAATTAAGCCCAGTGTACACGCCTTTGTCTGTCACAAGTGTACGGCTCCATAGTTTGCTAAAAGGTTCAAAAACGGCCATTCCGGCTTCAAAGGGGAAACTTTTTCAAACTCTCCGAACCTCAATATTTCACTGCTTGCTTGCTTTTGTATTCCATTTCCCCTCCCCCAACAAAATTAGGCATTCCTGCGGAACTCTGCAGCACTATTCGTTATACACCTAAACCCCCCAAAGCACTTGGCTGGCGGTACACCAAAACGCTGTAAATTGAAAAGTCACATTCACACTAGAGCTGCTTGGAAATAATTCACATTTTTGAACAAAATGGTCCATTTCTGCTGCTATTCATAAATAGCAGTGAAAAGAGCTGTATTTATATTTCTCAAAGCGTTTTATCGTCAGAATAGCACATTTCCAACGAGGTAATCTAGTGTTTAATCAACAGGTAAGTTTAAAAAATTCATAAGGTGGCCATATAATTTGGGCCCTGCCCCTCATTATCTTGCGAATCGTAATCTCGTTTTTTGTCATTATTAACGTAAGTATCGTATGTAGGTTAAGACTCGTAAGTATCGCAAGTATAGTATCGTAAGTATCGCAAGTATAGTATCGTAAGTATCGCAAGTATAGTATCGTAAGTATATCGTCAAGAGCTGTATCGTATTGTAAGTCTCGTAAGTATCGTATTGTAAGTATCGCAAGTACAGTTTTACTGTAATTATTATCGTAATATATTAATTAGGGAGCTTATAAGTTTAGTTGATGTTATTAAACTATGCAAGGATGGATTCTCCCCACTTATTGAAAAACCTGGCTATTAATCATACCAGTTATTAAAATCACTAGTTTTTCTGCCTCAATTCTGGTGCAGTGAGGTGCATCACGTCCCAACAATCCAGGCACGTGTAATAAACCTCTACCCGCATACCACATTCATCACATGAGCCACCCTATATGCATGCAACGTAAATGACTTATCCAACATTCCTGAAACCTCTAGTAGTCAGTGCCAGCTTCCACGAATTGAGTTTCTGAGAGGACATCTCCCTTGTGTTTATTGGGTCAATGCTTAATCCGGCATCCATCTTCCTTGCTAATTACGTGGTGTTGGCATACGCACCGGAATTCCAATCTAAGGAAGCTATACGTTAATGACACTTGGCCCGTGTCTAAAAGGTCCCGATCCCGGCTTAGAAAGATTCGATCTGAAAATCGATCAGTGACCTAGAACCAGCTATAAAGCATAATAGAACGAATGATGACACCAGTGTTTTTAGCGAGATAAATTTTTTTGCAAGCAAGATAAATTTTTGCGTTGAAGCCAAGATTGGAGGTGAGAGGTTATTTTAGTAATTTGTTATCCTGTCCTAACCATATTCTTGCTCGATATTTCCTCGTGTGTTTGTGATATACAAGTTTGGTTCTATCCCTTATTTTCAGCCTGGACTTTATTATACTGTAAACTCAAGGTGATTAATCTCTTAGATACGACCCAGTGGTTTGAATGGCTTTGATGAATTGATCTGACACTTTTAAATATCTTATTAGGCTTTGTTGCTTGAACTATGATGGGTATGATGGGGCTCTAAAATAAGTTGAGTTTAAAATTTGGCGAAGAAGTGGCGGGAGCGCGTCTGAACGACTGGGAAAGCCACAATAACGTTCGTTGGCACCTACCTTTTTCTTATTCCTGAGAACTGCTGCGTCCCTTTGGTCCTCGGCATTCCCTGGTGTCTTGGTACCCCATAGCCTGATGCCCATCCTGGCATATGCAGCTGTGAGCACTGTTACAGGTGTGAAGTACTGTAGGCCCACCAGTACATGGCTGTACAACCTCATGCCCTCAGGTGACAAGTTCACGTTCTGGCAAAAGGGCTTCACCGTATGCCTCTCCGGGTCCTCCACATACGTCACCCTGAAATTGCATTACATTCTTCGGTATAATTTGGACGATTTTGTTTCAAGGAAGCGTACCGGTACCTCAAAGCAACAGCCATTGGTGTGGCCAGAGCAACACCAGCTATCCAAATGGCAGCCAGCAACATCTTGGCCCTAGATTTGGATGGCCTGGCTGCCAATGGGTATAGAATAGCCCTGTATCGGTCCAGAGCGATGGAAGTGAGGGTGAAGACACTGACAGTCACACTCAGGACCTGCACGAACGGACAGAACCCGCACATGAAATGTGGAAGGTTCCATCTCTGAAGAAGAGCAGCTTGGAACTGGAAGGGTATGGCCAGAAGACCGATGCTGGTGTCCGCACATGCTAAATTGGCTATGAAGAAGTTGGTCACCACCTGCATCCGACGGCTAGTCAAGATGATCCAGATCACCAGGGAGTTGCCCACGACTGCTATTAGTGATATGCTGCCGTAGAATACCGACAGCAGGATCACCATGCCCGTCGGAACTTCATATATGACCTCAGTACCCCAAGTGTCGGTCAGATTGTCCTGGTGGCTCGACAGGTTAGTGTCCAAGTATAATTCCGTCATTGTTATGATCTAAGGAGAAATATACATTCTTATTACATTAAAATTCTAGCAGCCAACTTGACAAAACAAAAGCTGATCCACAGGTGGCTAATACACAATTGCCCTCTAGAGAGCACTTCGATGTTTCCTTCCCCACAATCCCTCCACCATAAGCAAGTTTCCCATCAGGATTAAGACGGCTCCTTATTCCAACTCCATCTTAACTTCCCTATAGCAATCCCTTCAAAAAAACTGGCCTAATAATCCCTTGCCAGACCTTCCATCATGTAATACCGCTGCACTCAGAACCCGCATGGTAATGATGTGTACTTTGCTGAAAGCAGGCCCTCCACAAAACCTTCACCGTTAGTTCAGACCACAATGGGATTTAATTTGTAAAGGGTACAACCTGCACTTGTAGTTTCAGTCACTGCCATATAGTGAGAGACTTCCTTGCGTCGTATGACAAGTGTGCGAATTGGAGGGTTTAATTGGCGTGAGTCTCTCAAGCTGGGTAATGACCGAGTGTTGGCGTTCCCAACATTACAAGCTGCCAGTATATGCATGTGTAGCCCTCCGGCGAGTTCCAGCTGATGGAACAAGAGGATGGAGGGAAACACACAATGGGATTAATTGGAATAATTAAAAGCAGCATGTCGGTCATGTCGGCCATTATTTTCTGGGAAAAACTAATTTCTTCATTATCAAAATATATTTAAGCTACCTATACGAATTCAAATGCTTCTTGTCCTCAGTGGAATTCTGAAAATTAGAAAACCGGAGGTGCATATTAATTAATGAGCCTGAAGCGTACTAAATATACAAATTAATGTTTCTAACCAATTTGTACCTATCGATCGTAATTTTATTGCTCCCTGATATTACTTCCAAATTCTACACTAATCCCTGCAAAGAAGCATTTGCAAATTCACCTCCCCTAACTAATGTTTCGCTCAACGTGCTAATCTGACCGTTAAAAAACAGTACCCATTACAATTAAGCGCACCTGAGTCTTCCATCCCCTGCTACCAATCACGAAGTTCTACACTTTAAAAAAATCGTTGTAATTGGTACTGAAACCCAGTCATTAGCAGCCGACACGCGTGTATACACAAGACACCTAATCCCTGTAATCCACATCAATTCGCGGCACATTTTCCGTCCTAAATCCCCCATTTAGTTCAAGTCCATTTTCATCTAAAATCTGCAAACTTCTGGTTTTGCTTATAATTGTCCACTTTCGTTAATTTTTTTTGCAACAATGCGGCTGTGCAATAAAGTGCGCTTTTTTGTTGTGTGCCAGCCGATAATGGTGCTACTCGATAATGTCATTAGTCAAACCAGCATGTTTCGCATACGGATCCTGCACCGGAAGGCACCCCCAAAATTTACAACCCTCGGATTTTTTGTAAAGCCGGTGTTACGCAACCTATAGTCAAAACCGCTTTGGTATAGGACAGCAACCAGACTCACACAAAAAAAAATGACAAAAAAGAAGCAAGCGGCTACTGACATTCTCATAACCCTTCCATCCGATATTTGCCCAAGGGAGCTCTCCGAATATGCAATTTGCTTTTATAAAAATGTTTCCAACCAGTTTTTTTTTTTCATATGGGAGCTATTTACCAAAATGGCCAGCTCCATTCTTCATTAGAGGATCAATCGACCTGAAATCTCCTCCAAAAAAATTTTTTGACTCGAAATATTAAGATCAAAAGGATGGCGGATCTGGTTGGAAAAATTCAAGGGAGCTGATTACCCAATCAAAGTGCGGAATTTGATTACAGCTCAAAATGCGTGTAATTAATTTTTGAGGAAAAAAAAATCTAACCTGAATAGCTGGAATTATGCAACGTTGTAATGTTACATTATTCTTCTGAAGATATCGATAATGGCATTAATTATTCTCATTATGGGCAATAATTTTAAAAATTAAACTAGAAAAGTCCTCGCTTCGCTCGCCGGTAGAGGCCAGTAGAGGATGGGGAAGAGTTGATGTTGAGATGTTGGGAGAGACGATCCCGAATGTTTACTCTCCGCCAGTCAGCAAGCAACTGAAGAGTTCCTCCCCCCATTGCGCAGACGCAGGACGGGGACCAATCGGAAGCTTCGCCCTAACAATATATAGCGGGCCAATCAGAAGCCTTACGCAAACACGACGAATACGATTTTAATATGATAGATTTTTCCAAGTTGACTATAACATCAGTCAAATTTGGTAAAAGTATAAATTTCATTACTTCCGATAATAAATAACTGCTCTAATTAATATTTCAGACGTTTCTCGTATGTATATGATGCAACGTCACATTACACGCTGTACAGCCTGTACTGTACAAGGATAAAGTAACATACGCACCACACACTGCCAGCCTAAAAACTCATTACTCACAGATATGAACTAGCCCTTTTTAACAGCTAGATATGCTGTAACTTAATCATGTAGATCATGACACGCACAGTACGCTAATAAATCATGCTCGTTACTAATTAAGAAGCTTTAAAGCTCATCAATGTTGCTTTCAGCGAATTCAGATCAAGGTATGTCAAAAACCGAACTTGCGAACTATTTAATTAGCACAGTACATACATAATGCACACACTGTAAACATTGCTTGGATGCATCGCAAGCAAATTTTGCAGAAAATTGAGTACGTGACTTTGTAGCCGCGAAAGTTTGCAGACTATCATCTCAGCATGTACTGTATACTATGGTGGTCAACACCTGCTGGTGGCATCCAATATAACCTCCATGGTCCAAAAGGTCTGGCTAACAAGCTTGAACTGACCTAAGCCTCACGTTACATTTTAAAACCAGATCTCTGAGTCCGTGCTCGCCTTTTTGGCCAAAAAAAATTCGCAGAGTGTGCAAAAAAATGGGGAAAGATGTAGGTAATATCGTTTCCGACATGACACTAGGAAGGATCGAGGAGATCCAAATTTATTCACAAGTTCTGGCAACCGCTGGAGATGATAAACGATCGTAATTCCATTTTTTCGCTATCAGAAACGCTTTGAAAGGTGAGCGCAAAAGCGCGCAAAATTTTTTAACCCGAAGTGATACTTCGCTATAGATTATTGATTTGCAATAGGCCTAGCTGAGGTGTCAAAAATATGTGCAAAAAATAATTGACGCTTGAAAAAAATATAGTGTTAGCAAAAATTTAAATAGACATTTTAACACTTCATCTGTACTCATCATCAATCATAAATTTTTTATTACATAAACTGTATATATTTTTGCTTATTTATTTTTATTACAATTATTTCATTGTGTTCCATTTTATTGTTGCTCTCATATCATTACTCTCGAACGGTTACTTTAAGTCTTTATCGTAAATATTAACTGTTAACTTCAGGTAAAGTATGTGGTATTTTAAGGTTATATATCCTACAGAAACGTCAAGTACTAATTGGCCACTTAAGGTCGTAATTTCGAACATAAATTGCAATTTAGAGCCTCGAACACTTAGCCGAAAATTAAACAGCGATTTCTAATAGTAACTGGTTCAAAACGAGTTAAATTTTTTTAACTAAAACGAACACTTTAACAGTGTAGGATGTTTTTGTTGCTGATTTATCGGCCGGGCTTAACAACAAATTACGATAACATCAATGGTAATAATTCCTCAGTGGTTAGCATTACCTGCCTTACAATAAATGCCAAAAGTCGGCTCAATCCTACAAACAAACAATGCGGTCAGAAAAACCACAGTGCAACTGACATCCATAACCAAAATCTCATTACAAACTCAGCAAGACATCTACAGAAATTTTTGTTGTTTACTAACCTTCAACCTTTTGCGTATAGTAAAACGCAAAACCCTGACCAAGTGAACTATTAGCACCCAGTGGGGAATTCCTATAGTTGGTATACCCCAAGAATGATGCCTTCAAACTCGACACCTGTCAGTCTGACAAACTCCAAATGAAGTTGGTTCGAACATTAACGTGATTTAATGTCTTCGAAAATTGCCATTTCCCNCCCCCCCCCCCCCCCCCTCGAAATATCCGGGTCACGCTGGGGTGTTATATATCTTTCGGGAAACTCTACGTGGTTTGATTCCCTGGACAATAAAATGTGCAGCGATCCTTCAGATTCGAGCCGCATTTTCGTATGAATTATTGGACTATATGTAGTGCAGAAATTAATAGTTCTACTGGGGGGAGAATATGAGAGGAAATTGGATTGGAAAAAGGCACCCAAAATACAGGGTGTTTCATATCAGTAAGTGCCATATAATTTAAATTCAAACTATTATTAGGTTCAGGGGCGAAAGGATGAATTTTATAACACACCCTGTGATATGCGGAAAGGTGCTGAAAAAGTGTTCCCAGGTGTAAACGACTAAGTGTTGTCGATAGACTGTAAGATTGAAGAGAAGTCGCTAATGCTCCAGAAAATTGTTTGGAAGGTCGTTTCAGAACTGACATTGAAAAATGCACTGCCACTATTTTCACTTCGTCTTTTTTTTTTTTTTTTTTTTAAAAAAAAGGGTGATAAAACCCGCTCTTATATTGATAACAATGACGTCATCGATTATTATTTTTTTAAATTGATAGTGTGCCCAAAAGGTTGTGAGAACCCAAATTAAATTTCCCCCAGTAGTTTTGATAACAATATTTTCACCTTCACTTCAACTTCACCAAAAATTGTCACCAAACTATCCCGCACTATTTTAACTTCCTTACAGCACAACACATTTTTGTTTAAAATTAAAAATAGTGTATAACTTGTGATTGTCACTTAGAGATCCGGTCTGCTTGGATGTGACTCCCGGAATATATCCCGTAGGATGCTTTTGGGGGAACAAGACTATAGGTTTTTATGGGTGGGTGAGGGGGGGAAGGCTTATTGGAGGGGTGGGTTGAATCACGGGGCAGGCGTGGGGTTTAGACCAACCAGCTATCTCCGCCTATCGTACTATTCGTCTCTAGGCTTTTATTATATAAAAAAGGAAGGGATTAATTAGGAACGTACTTGCTCCTAGCGGGTTAAGTGGTTAAGCAGCCTTAGGTAATCCGGTGTATAGCTTCTCCGTAAGGGATTTACCTTGATGATTACGAACCAACTTTATCTCAGAGGTACATAGTTCGTACATTATAGCTTTTAAAAAGAAGTGTAAGTAGAAAAAATAATTGATGAATGATGTCAGCAGAATAAAGTCGTAAGACTTTATTCTGCAGTCGTAAGACTTTAATCATATGCATATAGGTCATATCCTGCATGTACAGTGATTTTATAGAGTTCATGATTGTACTACTATACAGCACATAAGTATTTAGATGTGATATTACTATATGTGTATAGTACAAATAATATTTGCGCATGTGACTGAGCATGTGCCGATGGAATACGCTAAGTTACAGTTTAAAGGAAAACAAATTCCATCTAGGCGCATTTTCCTCGTCATTCTTTCATTTATTTCTATATAGTATGTTTATTGGGTTTTGACCATTTCCACTAACCGGAAAAAAATTCACCAAATAAAAGGGCCTCATTTTCGGCCTTTTTCAAAATTTCGCGAATTTTTCCCTCCCCGCGGTATTGCGCAATATGGCTGAAACTTGATATGTATAGCGTAATAATGGCTATGTGTACAGATGTAATTTCTTTCACCAAAAATTCGAGATGGTCTATAGCAACATTTCGGCCCACTTGATTCGGAAAGACCTCCCTACTTCGAAGATTTTGGTTTTATGACTGCCCGAAGGTCAAAAACAAAACAAATGGTCCAATAAATATTATAAGTTACGAGTTATAAGGAACACGAAAATGGCGATGAATTCCCATTTAAAAAATATTATTTTTGTTGCATAGTGTAACATGGTGTAACAGCCCAGCTGTTAAACAAAATTCAAATTTTTGCTTCCTGGTTAATGAATAATTTTTACTATTTCTTGCAACATTGCACGAGTAATTATGTAATTACAAAAAAAATTAAATTAATTAGCTCATTCAGCGTGATAAGAAACTGACTTGTGTTTGAAGCCCATTATAGCTGAATAATGACCTACTAGTGTACTACCGTACTTCTATATAGTGTCCAGGAATTCACAATAGAA
This sequence comes from Catajapyx aquilonaris, assembly GCA_000934665.2. Classification (NCBI taxonomy): domain Eukaryota; kingdom Metazoa; phylum Arthropoda; class Diplura; order Dicellurata; family Japygidae; genus Catajapyx; species Catajapyx aquilonaris. The sequence goes on along the minus strand of JYFJ02006617.1, from coordinate 8,589 downwards.
GTTTGTATGAAATGTTGTGGTACATCCTGTAGGCTACAGCAGAGAGAAACATCGTTCCAGAATTTACAAGCAGTAAGCTACAAAACTTTCCAGATCTGCAACAGCTCTGTATAGTTGTGCTTGATTAAGAACATAGTTTAAAAACTCGTTTAAACTTTGCAAGCCTGTGGCGTATTCCAGGTTTTCAAGACAGAAATACCTGGCGCTTACGTACAGTACGTGCATTTATCCTTTGTGTTGAGTTTCTTTTGTCCTCCACTTGATGCAATCAATAGTGTGCTTTCCCACGATGCCTCTTATTCAATGTGATCCATCAATAAAATCGATCATTTAATTCATTTTGGATCAAGAATGATGCGGTGACTTAATATTAGAACCATACATCAGACCATGAGAAACTTGCAGTACAGTCACTAAACATGACCTTTTGCAATGCCACATTCTGGACAGTAATAACCTAAATTGTTATCTTGTTTGCTCCCAAGTTAACCCTCTAGGGATGCATAATGAGTAGGGAACCCAAGGGGTAGCCTCACACAACCGGAGAGAGCGGCATACAGGCTAGCTGTCAAGAAGAGAGTAATGGAAGCCATTTCCGTTTCCATTATTCTGCAGCTGCCACGTTTTCTTCCGAGAAGTCAAATAACCTTCCAATTTGGGGGCAACCGTAATTCCCACCAGAATATCAATCTCAACGTCAAAAATTAATTACATCACAATGTGAAGCAAATCCGATACTAGTGGCTGAATGAATTGAAGTGATAAAGTAGTGACACTTACTTTTCTTCTCAAATCATACTGCACCAATACTGTGAATAACACCGGTACCTCTAGAAAAATATGAAAGGGTATTAAGAATGCGATTATGAATATAATGCTACAAAAGACTGGGATTTAGCATTTAGGATCAAAACTGCAAAACTGGTAAATCACATAAAGAGTTCCTCAATATATATCTGGGCAAGTTTCCCAATATTTCCGCTTTGTATCGCAAACTTTTTCTTGTGTGATACCAAGAAGAGAGAGAAACTGAGACTTTCGGAGCTTCTCAAACAAAACTCTTTCATCTTGTTGCCAAGACAGGAAAAACTAAACAAACCTTTTTTCACCAGAGAACTTCTGCCGCTGCTGGGGCTGTAAAACTTCACAAAATAACAACTTGCCGTGATCTTTGTGTATAACTTCATTAGCAATACAAGTATCAGAGTCGATACAAAAGTTGGCTATGACAACCATGCCATTGCTGTTAACACTGATTCCCATCACTAATAAATAGAATACTTACAGATAGTAACAATATTGCTTTTGGTATCGGCATAGAAGTACGCAAACTCGGGTTTGGTTGCAATTTCTTTGGTTCATGGGAAACAATAACATAACATCATTTGCTTCATGTTCATGTCTTTCCATATACCCGCTTTGGTTTTTTGCATAATGATATAATCTGACACCTGCTATTCGATGAAGTGCAGCCTATATGCAGCTCTCTAGAATAAAAATATGCAGCCACACAAGTGAACGGAAAATAGCAACACAGGTGTTAGAAATTGATATTACACAACACTATCACAACTAATAAGTGCATAATTATGAAAAAGAAGAACTTTTGAGCATCACGCAAACTGAAATGTGATGTAAATGCAAAACTTAACTTTGACTTCGTTTATGAAAACATTCACCCTGTATTATACTGGAATTGACGTATGGCACCACGGAAGTTGGAACAGCCAAGGAACTATCACTTCTACGTGTATTCATTTTCTTTTACTCCGACTACCTGCAAAGAAGTAAACAAAAGTGCTTTAGAGATAGTTCGGATTACACATTGGCAATGTTTACTTACCCGTCTCTTGGAACAGTAGGTTTCGTCTTGTACAAAGTGTCGAGGAAAATGCAAGCAACTTCTGCAACTAAAGATCGGTCTGGAATGCTCTGAGACATGCCATACACAGCAGCCTGAAATTTCAAGTGATATTCCAATCATCTCTTTCTTTCTCTTGACTGACGTCACAGGCAGAGGAAAGGAAAAGCATGAGGAAATTAATTTACCGCTCCAGCAGCTTTGGCCTTTGGATCCTTCATGATCTCTGCGGTGACATCTTTGACGTCACGAATGAATCTGTCGGCCACACCAGGCTTTGTGTGCATGTAAGTGCAGCAAATGTGGATGCTGAAATGTGTATTTTACTTCATTAATTCTTTAGTCACCATGACGTATACAGGGTCGTACGGAAGTAGTATGCAGCATAGAGCACGACAAAAAAATTGAAATTGAAAGGATCCTTTTCCATAGATGTTCACTGTAGCATCAAGGCTTATCTAGAAACCTATAGCTCAGCTTCTCTTTTAACCCTGCCTCACTTCCTATAAAGGAAGTTTTCAAAGTATAAAGAGGACAAAAAGGAAAGAGGAAGAAGAATAGAAAAGGTATTAACAAAGGATAACAATATAAGAAAAGAGTATGGCAATACCCTCAATCGACGAAAAAGCAGACTATACGGTATTGCAAGTTGACAATTATCTTATCCTAAACTCATCAAAGTAATTTTATATGTGAAACCTACATATGCAGGGCGATCAGAAAATATGATACCACACTGTACAGCACATGACACTTTTTCTTTCACATGGCTCACCTTGCTGGAAATTGAAGAGCATTCAAATTCCATCCCTTCTCTTTCAAGCCATCTGAAAGCCTATAAATGCTGAATTCATTGGACCCCAAAGCAACCACACTGACATCAGGCCGTCCATACACAAAAATCCCATCCACATTATCCAACCTGTAAAAAAAAAATTAGATTAATTACTCACAAACCCAGAGTGAGTAAGGTGAACAAGAAATATTACACTGCGTATAAAATAAAACCACAAATAAAATTAGCGTACTCACTCCTTCCTAATGTATCTCTGTGCGTTAATGATCTTTCTTGTGGAGTCGACGTATCCCTCACGGCCAAAGTAGAGGAGGGCAGCCCAGCATGCAGCGATAATTCCTCCGGCTCTGGACCCTCCCATTGTTGGGGAAGCGTAAATGCCACCAGGCCAGTTTGGATGAAGGAAGAATTGGCACCGTCGTAATTTGTGACATGAATACATCACTACAGAGGAGCCTTTAGGGGCAAACCCATACTGAAATCGTTGAAGAAACATCAGAAGAAAAATGACTTAATTACTCTATATTACTCCTAGGCTAACACAATTTGTGCCAATACCTTGTGTGTATCAGCAGAGATGCTAGTTACCCCTTCAACCCTGAAGTCAAAGGGAGGCAGAGGGAACCCAGCTTCCTCCATGAATGGGAGCAAAAATCCACCCAGACAGGCATCCACATGTACCGGCACGTTATACTTCCTTCCGAGCTTGGCTACCTCCTCCACGGGGTCTACAATACCATGGGGGTAGGCTGGAGTGGATGCCACCAGCATGCAGGTATTCTTTCCAATGCAACGCTTCATAGCACGTATGTCCACACCCATAGTCTCGGGGTCCACAGGTACGTGTACCATGCGCATTCCAAAATACTCTGCGGCCTTATCAAATGCAGCATGGACTGTAATGCATGCCACAATCTCCGGATGGCGGATACCCTTTGTCTCCAAAGCATAATCTCTGTATGCCTTGCATGCCATCAAAATTGATTCTGTTCCACCAGTTGTCATCTGTTCGGAAAAGTGAAGGAAGCAGTATAAAGAGACACATCATTTGTTCAGAGTACAAAATGAGATCATTGAAAGAAAACTGGAAAATTACACATAATACCAAACACAACACATTAATAATATTTTAACAACTTCTATTGCTTTCCTTTCACCATTTTAATGGCTTATGTAGTGAACAATAAATTAATTTAAATTTACTTGTGTATGTAGGTAGGCTATTAGGCTTTGCATTGTGGTCATACCAGATGCTTCAAAATGGACATTTAATTAGACCGACACAATTTCAGGACAAGTTCGCATTTAAACCTGACGTGGTGAAAGTAATCAAATTGCCTCACCGTTCCACATGACTCAGGTCCTCCGTGAAAGAGTGAGATGGCCATTTGCACAACCTCTGCTTCCATCTTGCGGACTCCTGGAAACACATCTGGATGCAAAGGATTCGTCCAGGCAGCTAGACCATACACTTCTGTCATAAGGGAAGTCAGATGTGTGTCGTTGTTGTACACTGTGCCAGAGAGGCTCCCTGCATTCAGGTCATAGTGGGCTGAAAGTAGAGGTCAATGTCAGTTCAGGTCAGCCTAACCTTATAATATTGCACAAAGCCTCAACAATGTTAGCCCTAAATTTCATTACAATTTTAATAATTGTTACCCCGAGATAGATCTGTAGCCTTAGGATCCTCCTTTTAATCCCACATTTTATTAAATATTTATGCTGTTCATAGATTTTGATTGTGGGATTAACCATGCAACAGTGACGTGCAGAAAGTTTGTCCTCCGGTGACGTGGCCACTTTTTGTGACCAGCTGACATTTTTGGTTATAACATGACAAATACGGCATTTTGAATCCATCTGCGATAAATGGCATTTAGTTTACATTTTTTTAGAAAATTGTATGGTACCATAAAAAATAAAAAAAACTGTGCACCAATGTGCAGTTGAGGCCAAATTGTCACCGAGGCAGGACCCGTTTCCTTTCAAGAGCCTAATTTTTGAAGTGGCAGGAAGGCTGGCTTCATTTTACAACAACTTTAGATTTCTGCTGTGGTCAGGAATCACACACGATAAGCTCAGGTCCCCCTCCACAAAGCAGGGAGTGAATAATTCTTGGAATGCAACCTTGGCCCCAACTACGCATTGGTGCATAATTGAGTTTTTTCTGATTGTACTATTTGCTAAAAAAATTTAAACTAAACACCATTAATCACAGAAGGAATCAAATGAAGACGCTCTCAAAGGTGAAACTCAAATGTGCTATATTTTCAATGTTATAGCAAATAAAGGTGTCCCGGGGGAGGTGTGGTGGCCGAGATGGTAACGTCTCGGCTTGCTGAGTGAAAGGCCCCAGGTTCGATCCCCGCCTGGGGAACTTCCTTCCACCTGCGTCGGGAGGGTCTCTGACCTGCACCAAGGAGGTGTCTGGCAACCTAACCTCCTGGGGGACTGCACATGGCCCAAAAGGCTAGGACAATGCACCTGCACATGTGTCCCCTCCCCAACAATCCCTTTCCCTACCCTATATCCTGAACAAGTCCTTGCACGGAGACTGAAGAAAATACGGAAAACTGATGGTGGTATGCCACCCCCCTAAACGAGCCGAATGGCTCGAGCACGGGGTATCAATAAAAAATAAAAAATAAATAAATAAATAAAAAATAAAAATCAAATAAAGGTGTCCCTGGTCACAAGAGGTGGCCACGTCACCATCCAAGGGTTAAGCAGGCGAACCATGAGAAAACCTACACAAGTACAAAGAGAACCCATCGAAACTCTTTCCGCATGGGAAGATCCTTAAGATGTTCATGATATTATCTCCTTTAAATAAGGAGAAACTTCAGGCTAATTTTTAAGAAACAGGGGTTATTTAACAAATTATTGCTTGATTCAGCTATTTTAAGTGGAAACATTATGAAAGCAAGTACACTTGACAGATGAGGATTGGGACAAGGGAGACAATGACAGACAATCACCTTGAGCACATCAAAACTACTGATTACGAGAGCTCCTATCAAGTTAAGAGTTGGCACAGCAACAAGATTCATTCCATTGTACAACTAGGTCATCTTGAAAGCATCTTACTTAAGCTTCCTTACTATCTCATGATTAACCTTTACATTTGACAATACTGCAACTGCTCAGCGAGATATCATATGAAAATCTCAGTAAAATGTTTCTTGTACTATGGGCGCCAAAAGAATTGACCGGAGTTGATGGGTATGGACCTTTTAGCCGTGACGTATTTGTTTACCTTTTTTTTTCGCGGCGGTTCCAATGTACGGGCTGTCAAACACTCCAAATTCTTCCTCCACAACCCTGACTGTGTTCCGCAACTCCTTTGCAATGCGGTTCTTCACTGGTGGCAACTTTTTAACCAGTTTGAAGAAGGTTTTCAGCATTCGACTAGACAAACCTATCACAAATGAAAGTTATAACATTTATTATATGCTTCAGTGACACTGATAAAAATCACTGGATTATTCTCAACTCATGTGGAATACTGCTACTAAAATCACTGACATTCAAACTCATAAGTATACTAACATGTAAGGATTCATTAAAATACTGTACTTCATACACATACCCAAGAGAACACTACAAATGTCAAAATGTGCCTTATTTGTATATCGAATTCAATGAAAAATATTGTTAAAATTATCATGTTAAAGCATCATTACACAACTCAGCACTTAGATATTTTCTAATTACACATGCGAATAATTATGCAGCAATTATACATGCAGCACTTCATATACACTTCCATGAGAACACTACAAATTTCAAAATGTGATTTTTTTGCATATCAAAATCAATGAAAATAAATTCAAAAATTATGTTAAAGCATCAATACACAATTAAGCCCTTGGATATTTTCTAATTACACATGCAAATAATTATCAAAACAGATTACATACTTTCACGTTGGAAGATGAACCTCCATATGCACTGTATAAGAAGCGTAACAACAAATGTGACAACAATCAATTCCAATGCACCATATTGCTTTAGAGACGAATTGATGATGGCTCTCGTCCTCTTGGCTTCATACTGTGCTATGTCAGCATATGCCTGAAAGCAAAAGAAAATAAGTCGTCTTGGCTCACAATACAAGCTGTACCGGTAATAAAAACATGATCATTTGCATTCTATGTATTCTCTAGTACCCATTGCCTTTTGTCCTGCTTCCTGCTATTTGTTATTCTCTCACGTATTTTACAGGCATCCTTTTCGAGGCCACGGTATGGGTTTGTGTAATAGCACGTATCAATTTTACGTCTCTAAACCTCATTGTGCATAACTCCCACCATTTCCAATCAACCGACTCATAAACCACCACATCATAAAAGCAAACAGCAAGAATTTCCATACAAGTTCACCTTACCCAGAACAAATCAATGAAGAGCGACTTGTCCATGCTTCCTGCTTGTTCCTGTCCAACACTTATCGTGCTCACTCCATGCCCTCGACCTCCCCTTCAAATTATCTCGTATCTGGAAGAAGAAAAAAAAGCCGAGGACAAGTACTAATCACTCCCGTGCAAATTATCACACCTGTGCAAATTATCACTCATCAAATCTCTAGGAAACAAGAGCAAGGTCACACACCATCCACAATAATTTTTTCTCGCCTTCAAAACGCACTCACTTCCGCTCAGTTTGTCCCCAAATGTTAGCCCTACTGTACGGCCGTCCGATTCGAACCCGTTTGCAGCTCAATTAATGCAGGGACACGCAATGGAACCAGGTTTTTACGGGCAAATTAACCGAAACGAGTCAATTAGGCGGCCATGTTTGAATTGCGGATAACTGCTTTCGTTTGTTCAATATAGCTCATTGGGACACAAAGTAGCTGCTATCGCCGGTTGGCATTAGCGTTCTTTGAAAAAGCGCGATTTCGCAATTAGCTATTCGCGATTTACATACTGTACAGTGTACGGTTTACAGTATCTTAAAATCTCGGTGTACAGTACGTTACATGTAACCTACTACTACTACTACTACTATTACTACTACTACTACTACTACTACTACGGTGTCATTGTTATTGCTATTGTTACTAGCAGGGGGACCCATTATTTGCAACGGGAATTGATAAATGAAGTCAGTTTATCGACCGTGTGACAAGTTTCAGCACTCTCAGTGGTCCGAAAGTAGGTTAGGTAGTCCGGACATACAGACAAACTTTCTGCTTTATAGTGTATATACCAAGATATATACAGAGATTGTTGTTGTTGTTAGATTTATATACGTGCAGTACGGTACTATCAGGTCTAATAAGTCTTCTTCAAAATCAAATAAACATATATAGCCTACATTACGTAAGCATATATCAGTTGCATCAAATTATGCAGTTTTGATGCAAGGAATAATAATATTATATCAGTATATTATTTATTTGCTTTTGTAATGTACATTACAAAAGCAAATAAAACGTAAGGTTTTGCATGTACCTGTAAAGCTGGGATGCACCTGACTTCCACCTGTCTGGAACGGATAATGTGGCAAACAAATATTGCAACTAGAGCGCTGCAGGTGTACTGTTGTATTGCGTTTCAGGTGCGGATTGATCATATACAGTGCACCTGTCGTGTCTGCACGTGAATTTTTATTACCAATAGTCTCACATGATTTGTAGCCAAATGCAGGTAAAAAAAGAGGCACATATGTGATGTTATATACTACTTCCGTGGATCCACCATCCACAGTAGGCATACACAAACATGCATGATATACACACATGATCATCCTACTCGTTTGAGTCATAAACAGTACATGAAATATATGAAGGGGTAAAGACGTTACAGGAAATACTAGATTGCTCACCAAGATTAGTAATCCTATGCGATGATTTCTTCGCATTGTGTTGCATAATATTATGGTATCCCATAGTATATTATTGCTAATCTTAGACCCTTTGCTTAAATACT